>CABFOV010005027.1:31523-46565 GCA_902141375.1 Timema poppense | reverse complement strand
TAAATCTGTGCCGGGACCGAGGATTGAACCCCGGCCGCCAGCACAGAAGTCTAACAACTTACCCCTAGACCGCCAGGTCACCCCACATTTTATTTACTTTATGTATTTCATTTAAAGGCAGATAGATGATTATTTGAGGAGATATTGGGTTTAAGGAACAAATACAAGTTTTATAGAGAATAAAATTAAAAGTATAGGGAAGAAACGAAGGGTGATCACGGGACCATTGACAAATGTAAAGGTCAATTGGGTCCCAAAAAAATGTTGCCAACCCCTGGATTAGAGAATATTAATTTACCAAGATTCTGCACTTAATTTTTGGTGAACATGTGACTCCCCAGTAAATGTAACTTACCCACACATGATTTAGTGACGGGGTGCTCTCTGAAACCAGGCGGACATTTCTGTGCTTCTGTTGTAGGCTTCTTGTCTTGGCCTGGTTTGGATCCACATCGGTATCCCCCTGGTTCGTTGATGCACGCCTCAGATTCCAAGTTGCAAACATGAATCTTCTCAAAGCACTCATCGATATCTGATAAACAAAATTAGTCAGATCTTCATGAACATGTGTTTCGATCAAATGGACAGTGAATTTTGGCCAGAATCCAACATGATGGTTCTTAAATATATAAGTAATTAGCGCTGATGACAAACAAGACAATCTTTTCAAAAACTAAAAAACATTAATTTGATAAATATAGTAAATAAATGAGGGTTTAAACTTCATTAGGTGACCAGAGATTATCCCTTGTTTAATTTTTTAATACATTTCAATATACATATAGTAGTTAAATCAGATTCAATTTGATATATTTTCTAATACTTTGGCAGTCACTAATTTGGTCACCTTGTTGAAATGAGTTACAACTTTAAAGCAAGTAGAATTGGTGAGATTCTTTAACAAATGAATTATATTTAGGTATCTCTATGATAACAAAAAGAGTTTGTTTACAAAATATTCATAGAAAGGCAAACATAAATAAGACACTAGGCATTAATAAAAGTTTTGTTCGAGCAGCTTAACTAGAATAGATTTTGGCTATAGCTGTCGAAAAAAGAACAAAATAAAAGATAAATAAATCATCCAATCAACCGTTGGTATTCAATTTTTGCTAGCAATATTATCTAGGATAGTGCAAACTCTGGACTATTATAATGAATATTTCTTATATATTGCCTTATGTTAAGAGGGCCAGCTAGTACCCTTCTGCCACCCCCAATACAATAAAAAAAACAGGGAAAAAACACATTATTCTAGTGTTTATGTAGAAAATATATTTTGATATTAATTTTAAAAATATTTACACAAAAATAAAAAACACGTTAAAAAGACAATTGCATCACAAAAGCAGCTTAAACCTGATTTGTTTGTGTCTAAGCCTTAGCAAACTATTATACCAAATATTTGAGTTGCTCTCAAATATTTGGGCTATTTTAGATTCAATAGAAATAAAGTGCCGGTTCACTTAATCTTTATTGAAGCATCGAATGTAGGTTTTTAAATTTTTAACTCAGAAAATATTCTCTCACCGATAGCAACTGTTACAAGCAGCGTTAGGATAGTTGTAGGTGCAATTAATGTTTTTTGTAAAACCCTCTTGCAATCCATTTCTATATTATACTTAAATTAAAACATCTTGGTGCGTGAATAATAAACAAAGATCAACTTTGTGACCATTGTTAGCTCATTCTTTAAGTCCACGGCATCTAGATCTCTCGAATATCCATATTATAAAGCGGACTCTTAACTTGAAACAAACAATTAAATGTTAAGAATCAAATAGCCGAAGCTATTGTGTAAGCATTTGTGAGGGATTACACCACTCAGATATCATATTCTGAATGTTGAAAAATGACACCTGGACACGGGAATCAAACTCGGGACCTTTGGCTAAGTACGCCAATGCACTAACCACTGAGATATCTAGGATTTGTCCCGTGCCCAAGGTCATGCTTCACTCATATTTTAAGGCAGAGTCTATGATGGACTTGGGGAAATCGTCGGCTACAAATGTGTGATTTTATTAAGATCCCGAGCTATCAGATCATGTTATTAGCCAATGGTCCCGGGTTCGATTCCCGTGTATAGGTGTCATTTTTCAATTTTCAGAATATAATTAAAAGTTAGTTCGAAAAATTTTGAAAATCCAAGTATTTATTAGGTTTTGAATATTTATAAGAAATATGATAATATACGGGAATCAGGCAAACAAGGACACATAGAAGATATATGTCAACCAAATACTTACCGTAAGAGGCATTGCATAAGTAACCTCTTAAACTAAGCAACATAGGCATACAAGGACACAAGAAGATCTTATGTGCCAAAACGTAATTCGGTTTACATATTGATCCCAACAACAATTTTATTTTAATATTTCTACCCTTCCCCCTTCATCTTATCATATATATGGAGATATTACCATGGCCAAACGATACCAACAGAGAGTTCAACAAGTTAATTTGTATAATCTGAATATCCTTTGGCCCTTATTGTAGGTGGACATACCACGATCAAACGATGCCCCCCAGATGGGATTCCCCCAAAGGATGTAAGATGTCACTCATCCCTTAACTTAGCCTTCCACATCTCATTTACTCCCCCGCTACATCCAGACATCTATCTGCGGTCAACCCTCGTAATCGTTCTTTCCCTTCCTCCTGTCAGGATTTGTCACCAAGCAACAGCCTTTATCGAGACATTGTGAGCAGTGATGTTTACGTCATACTATACGTCGTGACCATTGTCATTATTCTCCCCTCCTGTCTGGACCTGTTGACATGATACTCCTTCACCAGCTTACACCTCATCCCGTTCTCTCTCTCTCTCTCTCTCTCTCTCTCATATTCTACTGCTTGTCAGTTTCAACCAGACAAGCTATAACTGATTTTAGAAAACTTATGTCCTCCTCCACTTTCACATTGATTAATGCAAGTATACTCCCTTCACGGTAAGAATTACTCTCTGAAAGGTCTTTTTTCCTAACAATATCCTACTATATAATAGATTTCTGGCAGGGAAAAAGGCCTTTCAGAAAACAATTTCTACGGTGAACGGACTTTAGTTTACTTATAATGTCGGTCTAGGGGTAAGGTGTCAGACTTCTGTGCTGGCAGCCGGGGTTCAACCCTCGGTCCCGGCAAAGATTTATCTGATCACTAAACCCTTCCTTCACCTCTGACAAGACATCTTGTGAATGTGGGGAATACTAGTCCTACACCGTAGTTCGGATTCCACGTTAAACTGTAGGTCCTCCATTTCATCTCACAATCACCTCTACCACTACACATTAGCGTAAGTGCGTATAACCCGAACGGGTAGTAAGACGCGGTGCTAATAATAATAATAATAATAATACTTATAATGTCGGGGATATTAACCTCGGCACCAATCGGAATTTAGAATGTTTGAAAATATTTATCCTCATCTCTAGATTCCCATCATATGCCCCTTAGGGAATCGTAAAGTGTGCAATGCTCAATCTGCAAGGGCAAAGGAAATGAAACGTTAAGCTCGTACCTTTCATCAAGAGTAGTGTTGTTAAAAAACCTCATACAATGCAGAATTGGAATATGCATTTTCAATCCTTCCTTTGGCTGGGTGTAAGAATTCACAAATGACCCCGCTAAATACTCTGAGGTTACATTCTGAACGTGTTTCGGAAACTGTATGGTCAATATTTCACTGCACGCTACGAGAAATGGGATTGTATATAGTTTTATAAATAAGTGTGTAAAGCACATGATGTAATTAAATTGGTTATATTTAGACTAATACATATCGCGTAGCAATTAAAAAGAGTGCTTACTATTTTGAAGGTCATGGGTTTAATTCACGGCATTGCTGAAATAATTATAAATAGAGAGTTAGGGGTTTATCCTTTCACAGTGATGAATTAACGGCTTGAGGGGCAGCGGATTGTGCCTTCTCTAGATTTAAGTTAGTTTATAAGTAGTGAGTTGATATAGTCAATTTTCCAGGAAATTCACGTTAAACACCCCAAAAATAATGTGTGTCCTATCCTCAATTAATAGGCCATAAGAATATAATATTAGATACTAAGGTCAATTCTGACTGTATCAATTGGTAGAACTGTTTCGCATCATTAGTAAGTTTGCATCATATTTCATATTATTATTATTATTATTATTATTAGCACCGCGTCTTACTACCCGTTCGGGTTATACGCACTTACGCTAATGTGTAATGGTAGGGTGATTGTGAGATGAAATTAAGGACCTACAGTTTAACGTGGAATCCGAACCACGGTGGAGGCCTGGCATTCCCCACATTCACAAGATATCTTGTCAGAGGTGAAGGAAGGGTTTGGTAATCAGATAAATCTTTGCCGGGACCGAGGATTGAACTCCGGCCGCCAGCACAGAAGTCTGACACCTTACCCCTAGACCGCCAGGTCACCATATTTCATATTACTTTGTAATTTTACTACCTTCCTTGTTCTCATGATTTGTGTTTTCTGTTACACCAGTGAATTACCGGATCATTATTAGTAACTACGGGTATTGATTAAGTATTAACTAACCTCATTATTATCAATATATTATGGCAAACAACCTCGTATGATTTGCACTTGTTTAATTTATATTTTTACTCTAAAATATAGATACACTATTTTGAGTAAACCACAATTTACAGAAAAAAAACTCATAACCACAATAGAAAAAGAATTTTAATAATATGTCAAACAAATGTTCATAGTCATTAAACATATTAACCTCGGGTCCCGTGTTCTATTCCTGACATGGCCTAATAGTTTATCATTTGTGAAATTTGGGTTTCCCCTTTCACAGTGATGAAATTTATAGTTAAGGGGTTCTGGGTGTTGTGTCTGTTCTATATTTAATTTATAGCTCAATATATAATCAGTATTTCCAGAAAGAGCACGTCAAATACCCTAAATTAAAATAAAACATTAAGTTCCTTGCTTATGGAACACTCACGCTCTCATAGTAAGTCACAATGAGAATGTCCTATATTAGGATACACATTGTTCATATTATGTGAAGAAGATACTGAGTAAGTAGATTGTATGCGTACTTCACACCCTGGACGTGTAGTAATACGAGGCGCTAAAAAGGTAGACCGTATTGTTATTTATAAATAAAGAGATGATAACATTGTCAAAGGATTAGATGGTTTAAAATAGCACCTTTATTAGGTAATTCATAGTTGACGTAACCAGTCTTGACTCTCCAATGAAAATATACACATCATTAAAGAATTTAGAGCGAGTATGTTTTGTTAAAATATGTTGAGAAACTTGATAATTCATTACCAGGTCTAGTAGGTGCAGGGATAGGTAAAAACATTCAGAATAACATCTGTGTTCTCTATTATATTTAAAATGGTACTCCTGTAAATAAGTAAGGAACTTATTTATAAAAAAAAATCCGGGTGTACGTTTGAGATTTGTTAAAAAAATACATTTTTTTTGTTTTATCTGAATTGCAAAGAATCATCCTTACATGTAGCTATTTTCATGGAGGGAGACTGGAAAACTATTTTGGAAAACTGCTCTAAGTAAACCCGACCGAGATTTGAACCTTGATCTTCCCATCATCGGCAGTCTAGTCTACTGCGAGAGTAGCGCGTTAGTCCCATGCGGCCACCGAAGCGAGTGTTAGTGCTATTGATTACATTTATTTTCTAATAAACCTAAAATAACTCTAAAATGTTTACCAAAATATTTTCAAATGTATTATTATTAGATTGGACTCAGAAACTTAACATAGTAGAATATTTAACATAGATTCGATTTGAAACTATTTCATAGTAAGCCTAAACTGAATTATTATATTTGGTTATGAACCTATTTTTAAAATAAAATATTATATCCAGTTTTTTAAAATTTTGTGATTCAATTAGGATTCGATTCAATAAAATAAATTTAGCATGAGCTTTAATTTCTATATGACTCAACATTTCTTTAGGAATGAGATCCAATCTGGATTCGATTAGAAATTGAGCACTATGGATTTTCACAAGCTTAATATTAGCACAGGGGTAAGGTGTCAGACTTCTGTGCTTGCGGCTGTGGTTCAATCCTCGGTTGCGACAAAGATTTATCTGATTATCAAACCCTTCCTTCACCTTTGACAAGACATCTTGTGAATGTGGGGAATGCCAGGCCTCCACCGTGGTTCGGATTCCACGTTAAACTGTAGGTCCTCCATTTCATCTCACAATCACCCTACCATTACACATTAGCGTAAGTGCGTACAACCCGAACGGGTAGTAAGACGTGGTGCTAATAACACATTTAACATTCATTCATTAGGGAGCATTAAGAGGGCATGTAAGTTTGTAAAGCAATGAATTGAATCGTACGATGAATAAACATAGCTTTTCAACGCATGCCCTAATTTTAAATGCACAGTGATAACACACAGTTGTTAAGTATATGTCTTAATTAATAACAATATAAAAAGGACAAAGAAGTATTTGTAACACGAGCTAAATTGGTAGTGTAAAATGAGCGCTTACAAAATTTCAACCCAGTAGCTTATTTGGCCGGGGTGGTTCGTGGTTAAGAGAGGTTCCTCAAGAATATACTAGACATCTTATTCATACCCTTCACTATTACTTTCACCAACCACACACAAAAAAAGGTCAAGAATGACAGTGTGTATATTTTCTTTAAATGGAAAGACTGATATTTAATGGGAGAAAACTATTTACTATTACAGTTTTCTTAAGACTTGCTTGCTTTGGCGACAGCTTACAAATTCCCTGTTATTTTTATTTGTAAATGTGCATCGAGGATACAAATGGCTAGAATACAATGCTACAGTAGCTGACAGTGCTGGCTGACAGCTCACAGCTGACTTCTGACAGGCAACATTTAGGTATATACCTAAATTTTGACTGTCAGAAGTGACAGCTGCTAAACACATGTTTTTGCAGATCATATGGCTCGGCGTAGGTATACATAATTTGGTCTGGTATATTTTCAGAGCTGTTAGCTGTGAACTGTGAGCTGTCAGTCAGCACCAAAGAAGCCATGGGGCTACTGTACACTATGTAAGTATATCTATACCTTATTTTCTTACGAATGGACACTTGAAGAATCTTTTAGAAAATACAAACATAGGTTTTGGGGCCAACATTGATAGCACTATACAATATCATTAGTGTTATTTTGTAGGTAAGGATAATATATGTATCTAAAGTGAAAGTTGTTTATCATTGATGTATTAATGCGCGAAAGTGGATCAAATAGCTTTTTATAGCTCTCACATATGTGCGTTCGTAAGAAGATTGAAGTATACCTTAAAATAGATGATAAATGATCACTTGATTAGGTTCGATGCCGTATTTACTAGATCTATACCAAATACAAGTTTAATTTAAGGAAATGGTAAGTTGATATTTAAAATGTATTTTAGTTGGTAAAATTAAAATTCAGTTCATTTATTAGTGAGGTGTTGAATTTAATCTGACAGTTCTTTAGATAAATAGATCCATGTTCATGTATTCAAATGCGAGCTCATGTAATAGATTGTAAAGTTAACGTAGATTTGGATTACTTTAACAAAATACGGCTTGTATTAAAAGGTCGTATGTATTAAAGTTTAAATAAATAAAACAAGATGTATTAACTTGTAGAACTCTTATAGAGAATTCATTGTCACAACTATTTAAAACTTAAAATATATTTTTCCCGATGCATCCTAACTCCAGGGTTAATTTAAATTAATGGTCAGCGTATTTATTAAATTGAATTCAATGTGTTTTGCATGTATTACTAGTGAAACAGTAGTGTAATCCATCTCTATGAGCTAAGCGGGTAAACCAATCTTGTAACTAACTCTGCCATAAGAATAGCTAGAACGTGGCAAATACCAGGATTTCTCTTCGAGATTCAGTAAATAATTTATGGAACCATTTTCCAACACAATAATGCATATAGAGAAAGGATGTAAATGATATTGAAGAAAAATTCCCATCAGGCATCCTGACAAGAATTAATTGCCAACCCATATGCTTAGAACCAGAATTACTAACCGTTGCGTCAATCCTGTGAGTGAGAGGGGGTTCTCAAGAGCAATGCTCATCGATGTGTAAAGATCTTGTACAGCTTTACTGGCATAGAAATAATATTTTATCGTCAATAAAGTTAAAACCATTAAATTGTACAGTTATAAAAATAAATATAATAACAATAAAATAAAACTATCACTGAAAACGGACATTCTGTCGGTCATAGGTATTCATTAAATTCTGTCAACTTATCATGCCTTGACATGTGAATGGAATCCGAGGTCTTTGACATAGCGTACCAACCCCAGATATCTCAGTCTTGGACTCAGTGCGCCCCATAGTTCAATGCAGAATATGTGATTAACGTGTGAGCTTTTTGGTTAAATAGTAGATATCATAATCACAACCACTGGCTACGCTGGGTCAGCATATACGCTGCCGTTTTTACTTTAATTGTACGTGATATATTTAAGAGATAATAATTCATTTCATTGCGTTTAGATGCATATAATATCAGAAAACATTATCTTGTATACTTTTCTTAAAATGAACCATTATTAAACTATAATTGGTCCACTTTTGAAGATATAACATTTGGCTAAGATAAATGTTTTTATATATTCATGGTTTTATTTAGGTCTAAATTTCCTAAATAAAGGAAGATAAATGGCTATAGTATTGGCGTTTTTTGACAATTTTAGCTTAGGAATATTGAATATATTAAAAAAACTAATATTTTAAGATAAAGGTGCTTTCATTCCAAAACTAAAATAATGTTTAATACAAAATTTTGAAATGTTATATGATGAATGTTCTTTAAATTGGAGAAATAAATACAAGTTTTAAAATTATTATATAAGTCGTATTTATTCAGATGAAGAGGGAGTATTTCTCTATGGCGATGTCTGATAAATTGCACGATAGTGTAACAAAGAAATATTGATTTGCTTCCTTTCAGAAAACAAAAGGTACAAAGATATGCATATATTTAAGATATATTTTGATATCAACATTTTATAAAGCTGTCAATGTTCTCACGTATCAAAATAATAATAAGAGTACAATAAATACACTGAACACGGGGCTATATATGAACATGAGGTAAAAAACTATATATTAACCTAAGATCTAAACTTAGTACAACCACACACCAAACATAAACACATACACTATAGCTTGATGAACATGTTCGCAGAAAATTTAGAGCCGATTTTGCTTGAGTTGCGCAACAACTCACATGTCAGCAGAAATGTGTGTTGGCCAATATTGCTTGCAACGTAAAATCAAAACAGCTGTTCATAAATATATATATATATTTATGAACAGCTGTTTTGATTTTACGTTATATATATATAGGTGGATTAATAAATCTTGTAGATTGTCATGTGGAAGTTTTATAATTATGGTATTGTGTAGTGAGACAAATCAACACTGAAAGACAACATATACACTTCCATTTAACGAGTTATTTCAAATCATTTCACAATAATAAGTAGAATCAGCTGATTGCTTGTATCTCGCTTTGTAGGAGTATGCACCTATTGAGGTTTTTTAGGCATAGCGCACTAATTGAGTCGTTTGGTTTTGAAATTTACTTTGTCTTTTTCTCCACACGGATTCTATAAAGAAGTTTGATCTGAGGGTGTTTCTACTAGTGCAGAGAGACTTACGCAGTTCACGCTAATAGTTTGTGTTTGGTTTGGAGCTCGGATCGTGATAATTCAGTTCTGCCCTTGTTTTTCGGTGAATATGTGAATTCACAGTAATTTACTTTATTTTAAACTCAGCTTGAGGTTGAAACAAATGATTTCTTCTTGAACAGTCGATGTTCTCTTTGACTACCCAGAGCCGAAGGAGGATCAACACAACCTAGTATAATACAATAATGCAACTGAAGGAAGGGGGAAAGGGCCATCTGCCACACCTTATCCCCATGCAATTGTAAATAATCTGATTAAGAACTGAAGAATAACTTAGAGACCACCATACTACTCGAAAGTTATACCGAAACATGCGCGTCTTATTTAACAAATTTATCAGCCATTAATAGGAGTACGTTGAAGAAAGAAAGATCCAACGAATTTAAGAGTGTCTCTTAGATTTTATGTTTGTTTTTTTTCATTAACGAGAAAAAAAAAATCAATTGTCAAAAAAGTTTTCATTTTACTAGAGAAATATGGAAAACTAGACTAAATTAAAACCTTAGAGTCGTAGCTATGAGCTGTGAGATAAATATTTCGTGATAAAATATCGGGGTCACAACACAAAAACTTAAGATATTCGTTAAATTAGAATCTATATCTGGGCCCAGCCAGTGCTGCTGCCTGGTGTTGGCTGACCGAGCGCACGTCCATCATGGGTAAGGAGGGGGAGGGAGAGTGTCGAACAGAAGAAAAAGCACTTAAGTGTCAGAAGTACACGGGGGAGGGAGAGTGTCGAACAGAAGAAAAAGCACTTAAGTGTCAGAAGTACACGGGGAGGGGAGAAGTGAGAAGGAGCCTGCGATCTCTTTGACAGACCACTCACATTGCAGATATTGATAAGTTTAGCTCGAGTTGAAACAAAGGTTATTTCAGTTTTAAAGAATGTAGGCTAAGTTTGTGTTTCTATTTTTATAGTACTACAATAACCTATGTACATGACTTATTTGCTACCGAGTCTTACTACCCATCCGGTATATATGTATATGTACTAAGTTTGCTAATTTTATTGGGATAAATAAGGTAGAATTTAGAGGTAAAGTACCAACATTTGCAGGGGAGTGGAAATATACTAAAAAAAACCTTCATTTCATCTAGCTGGGATTCGAAGCACCATCTCCCCAACATTGTCAGTCTAATCTAATGCGAGTGTAACACCCTGGCCTAGACCATTCAACCACCAGTGGAAGACGTGACTTCATTCTGTGAATATTCTCGTTTCAGCCCATTCTGTATTTCAAAAGTTGTTATAAGTGACATCCAGCCCGTATCCTGCCATGTGTATCAGTCAAACATACCTCAATTAACTTGACAAGTTATTTGGTTATCTTATACTTAGCTAAAATTTCGTATAATTTGTTTGTATGAATGACAGGCCTTTTTAAAATCTCTGGTCCCGGCACAGATTTATCTGATTACCAAACCCTTCCTTTACCTCTGACAAGACATCTTGTGAATGTGGGGAATGCCAGGCTCCTTCATTTCATCTCACAATCACCCTACCATTACACATTAGCATAAGTGCGTATAACCCGAACGGGTAGTAAGACGCGGTGCGAATAATAATAATAATAACATTGGGTATGAAAGCTGAGGCGAGGTTGATATTCATACACAAAAATAACAGTATAGATCACATAAAGACAGTATGCCATTCATGTACTATTGTACTTTCTAAGGCAGAAATGAAAGGAATATTACAACGCTAGTCACTCGGGCAAGTGATTCCAGTTTTAAAAATGAAGATGGACGGTTTCAGTCCAATTGTTCATAGTAGGGTTATAACTGACAGCTGCTAAAGAAGTTGCTGGATATACTTTCACGGGTTCATATGTCAAGTACTGTTATCTGCAGCTGTCACTTTTGATAGATATTATCAAATAGCATAAATAAAATAATACAATGTTACCAATTTCGGCTAAAAAAAAAAAGTAAAAACTTGAATTTTATAAAAGGTACTCTCTATAAAAATGAGACTGTCGTAATTTACATATGCGTAACGATTAACATTGGTCCGGTAAATATTCAATAGGGAGATTTTCCACAAAGTTAATATCGTGAAGTAGGTGAGGGGGTTGGATTAGGCGTGCTGGTACCTTGATACTATTACTCACATACATAAAATAATCAAATAATTTGTTGGAGGATGATTGGCGGGCTTATATGGAGGAAAGATGGGATAGAAAATACCTAGGCCAGCCTTAAAAAAAAACTTTAACTGTGATATTGATGGTATACTGAAAATAAAATCCAAACAAATGATGGCGATTAGCGATGAAAATTTTCAATGACATTTTTCAGATTGTTAATTCTCAATGGATTGTATTTATTAATGATTTTAATAGAGTATAGAAGTATTGACACATCTGTTCAAACCCGAGCTGACGTTAGTCCCGTTCAACCACAAAGCTCTGTAGTCGCTAGATGGGCGCGATAAGGAAAGTGGAATCGGTGTTATTGGAACTCATTTAAGCAGCTGCAAATATTGTTTATTGGTAAATTTTCCAAAATGAAACATTTCAGTAAAACACAAAGGAGAAATTATCCGTCTCACATATGCACCTCTGAAATAGTCACTTCGGTGGATAACACGTATAACAAAATACGGATGTACACAACTATGGAGAGAATATTATTGTTTTGAAAATTATATTGAGCTCGGAATCAATCAACTTACCTGGTTCTGGCTTTGTTTTAGAAAAATGGAAAAAATGTTGAAACCATCATTATGATTCACTGGTACTTGAATTAGGAAATGTCTTTTTGATCTAAAATACTAGTAAAACGTATTAAGCTTAACAATAAATAAGTTTAGAAAACTCAAAATTGATGTGAAGAGACAAAAACAAAAAAATTTACTTGAAAAATCTTCAAGTATACTTTATATTCTTCAAATTATTTGTAAAAAATATTTGGGCCTCAAATATTCTAAAAAAAGCAAAACAAAAATATGACATATGCAATTTGGATAAACCAAATTCTTACTGTACATCACTAGTATCAATCCTTATGAGAACCCTTCACCGTTTATAAAGAGGAAATTACTTACTCGTTAACCCTCTTAAACTGTTGACGATATTTTAAAAGAATGTAAACATATACCGAAACATTGAGTTCTGGTGTGGTTGTAACGAAAGCCAGCAGGACATTGTTCCCCCGGCACGACGTTGTTGGAAGTGATCATACATCGGTAGCTGCCAGGACTATTAACACACTCCTCTTCGTCTCGACAATAGTATTCACCTCTCTCGCACTCATTCACATCTAGAAATATAGCAAAGGTTAGGCTCTTGAGGTCTGGACCTCAATCTAAAATAATAAACACTTTTTGTAATGGATGGTTTGGTTATTTTAAGAGCCCATTTCAACTTAAGGTTAGTTCGTAAGTCAATCAAGTGAAAATCTTTAGTCAAACCCTTTTTCCACATTAAAAAGATGTATACGACAAAACTTTTTTTTTTTAAATATCACTGATCAGTATTTCACTATTTTCAAGAGAAGAATGAATAAAACCTTACTTGGTTGCAATTTATGGTTCGAGATTAATATTGTGTATAATATCCGTAGTCTGTTTTTATTTGTGACAATACATCACATGTTATTCATTTTACCTACCATACTTTAAATAAATATATTCTTTATGCGTCCATTTGTGAATGTCCAATTTTTAAATACCCGACAGTGAAAATCCCAAAATTATGGATTATTTTTAAATCTGACTATTTGTATTGGAAATGTTCCCATCAAATTCGGATGGTCGAGCTTCTAGTGTATTATGTAATTAATAATGAGGCCAGGTCAAACCATTCTCAAACTTACCGACACAGACATTTGTTTGTTGATCTATCTGAAAACCTCTGGCGCAATGACGTTGTGGTGGCCTGTATGACGTCCGGCAATGGTAACTGCCCACGGTGTTGACGCAGAGCTGACTATTTGTATTGCATCTGTGCAAATTCTCTGCACATTCATCTATATCTATTGGGAAAGCAATGGTAAAAATATCCAAGTTATGAGCTCACCCTTTTCATTACCAAGATGTATTTTACATTGAATTAATAAGTTTGTTTTAATCTCAAATAATTTGTGATAATTGATTGAATAGATGGTGACCTAGTGGTCTAGGGGTAAGGTGTCAGACTTCTGTGCTGGCGGCCGGGGTTCAATCCTCGGTCCCGGCACAGATTTATCTGATTGACAAACCCTTCCTTCACCTCTGACAAGACATCTTGTGAATGTGAGGAATTCCAGGCCTCCACCGTGGTTCGGATTCCACGTTAAACTGTAGGTCCTTCATTTCATCTCACAATCACCCTACCATTACACATTAGCGTAAGTGCGTATAACCCGAACGGGTAGTAAGACGCGGTGCTAATAATAATAATAATAATAATAATAATAATTGAATAGATCATTTCCTTACCATTCCTCATTTTATTTTAGTGTTATATCAATGGGAGAGTGGATACGAATTAATGTGAGAGTATATCTAAACTAACTTATTACAACTCTATAAATATTTTAAAAAAAAATCTGTAATCGAAGCAAGCAGACTAAGGTTTCAACCTTGTCTAGTCCGGTTTGTCAATGATGTAAGGGTCCGAGTTCGAATCCCTGTTAGGTGTACTAAGTTTTTTTTTACTAAGTAGATTTACTCTCTTCCTCCACGAAAATGTGGGTAAATTTACTTTAAATTATATCATTATCAACCCTACCCCTATAGAGTGCATACTCGGATAGCCCGGACTGAAAGTAAGACATTATCCCCCCCCCCTAACCCTCCCCCACCAAAAGTAGGATACCTAGTTTCATAATGTTAATTATAGTTGTTTTTTTCTGTCATCACATTCGCAAGAGATGGTTGGTAAGTGTGAATGGTGTCCATCCTCCAAATATTGGCAGACATGTGTGAGGCAGTCTGCAGAGTTTTATATTAACAAGTCTGACTATCGTTGTCAAGAGAAGAATAAAGGAAACTTTATTTCTCTACGTTTTCTGGTTCGAGATTATTCATATCTCTTATAATATAATGGGCACATTTCACCGTCAATTAACTAGGATATTAAATACACAATTACTCTTGAACCAGATAGCTTATCAAAATGAAGTTTCCTACATCCTTAAAATAAAGGCTCTTAAGGAACCCATCTCGCGGCAGATTCATCTGTATTATTATTATTATTATTATTATTATTATTATTATTATTATTAACACCGCGTCTTATTACCCGTTCGGGTTATACGCACTTACGCTAATGTGTAATGGTAGGGTGATTGTGAGATGAAATGAAGGACCTACAGTTTAACGTGGAATCCGAACCACGGTGGAGGCCTGGCATT
>CABFOV010005027.1:17149-30079 GCA_902141375.1 Timema poppense | reverse complement strand
ATTTATCTGATTACCAAACCCTTCCTTCACCTCTGACAAGATATCTTGTGAATGTGGGGAATGCCAGGCCTCCACCGTGGTTCGGATTCCACGTTAAACTGTAGGTTCTCCATTTCATCTCACAATCACCCTACCACTACACATTAGCGTAAGTGCGTATAACCCGAACGGGTAGTAAGACGCAGTGCTAATAATAATACATTGGCACAACACTACTAAAAGGTTGCCGACCTCTATCATGGATAGTTATGCTTTGCAAATAATTCCTATATCAGACATATTTAGTATTGGAATAACACGCTCTTATAGCACTACAACATCTTATCTGAACACTAACCTTCACATTTGTTGCTGTTCAACTTAAATCCAGGTAAACATTGCGGTAATGCCTCACAAACGAAACCTCCGTCAGTATTCTTACAGCTGAAATAAAAGTGTTTTAGTGAAATTAGAGCGATGTTGTTTAAGCTTATTTTTATTGGAAAAGATAGTCATTTAAATTAACCTCAACTTCTGGGTAGTTCATAATATTTTCTGATAGAGACGGGTCTTAAGTTGTTCTTTCATTGAAAGGAAACGACAAAAGAGAAGTTCGAAAATACGATAGATATTTTTTTTTTATTTAATCTTTAATAACTTCATGACACATCCAATTTGGCTAGTTTTCATAATCTCTTAGTAACCATTCAGCTTATAAGCACAGTCCTTAATAGTAATTACTAATTATGCTATAGGCCTATTGGATATCATCGCTGAGGGAACTCCATAGTTACTATTGGGAAACAGCGTTGTCATTCCCTCGCTTTAGTGTGGTCAATCTCTCCTCAAATATAAGACAAGTTTCGCAACACTGCTTAGTAGAGGTTGCCAGTAGCTCCTTTTTACCCTAGTACACTACCTTCAAACTTAATTAAGAGCGAGGAGATTTGGCAACAGTTAACTGAAAAAGAGCGCGAAGATAAAGCTTTTCACCAAAAGGCCTGCAGTTCCTTTAGCAATTAAATTGGGTGTAATGGGGTACTTATGAAGAAGGTAGAATTGAGAGGAAATGTAATACCTTAAAGATATAAAGAGAGAGAGTAATAAACGGTTTAGGAAAACCACCCTGAGTACACCCGGCTGGAAATACAGCCATCACCTCCCCTTCAATGGCAAACTAGACTAATATACCATGACATTTAGACCCCGTGTGTACCGGCGTGGACCATCCATTATCCATCCATTATTCATCCGTTGTGTCTTCCTCGCCCTCAATCTATAGCTTTATTTCAAATTCCTTAACTTTCCTGTTGTTTATTTTTTCTAGTTGGTTTTAAGTTGTAATTAACTTATTTGTTTTTAGGGCGCTAATGTTTGTGCCGATGCGTCTCTCCATACATGGGCTATATTATAACTTTTTTTAATGGACTTAATGACGATTGACTTATTAGTTACGTTTGGGTAATTAACTAAGCATAGGACCCATAGTTATTTATTTGGGTTATTTTACGTATACTTTGAGATTCGAATGATAAGATAAGCCCATGAATTACAAACTAGCTTGATATTAAATCAAATACCACACCCAATCTTCCCGTTATAACTATGAAAGAGAAGCGGTTCTGAAACTGGGGTAGGTGGGCACCTTTCAGGGGGTACGCAAACAGCTCTCAAGGGAAAATGGGCAACATAACAAAAGACTTATGGAAAAACATAATTGTTGGCAGTTAATCCCCAGTTCAATCCCCGGTCCCGGCACAGATTTATCTGATTACCAAACCCTTCCTTCACCTCTGACAAGACATCTTGTGAATGTGGGGAATGCCAGGCCTCCATCGTGGTTCGGATTCCACGTTAAACTGTAGGTCCTTCATTTCATCTCACAATCACCCTACCATCACACATTAGCGTAAGTGCGTATAATCCGAACGGGTAGTAAGACGCGGTGCTAATAATAATAATAATACAGTTTATATCACTCAGATAGTTATGCTAGTGGCTTAAAGGCTAGCTAAAATTTAATGTGGTAAAGCTAGTAAGACAATTATAACCAGATAACTAGTTTACACCCTTAAAAATAATTTGTAGCAAGGGAGTAGAAAATATATATCATTTGGGAAGAAATTAGATCCCTTTTCAAAGTAGACAAAGTTGAGCTTAGAAGACATCTGTTTCAATTTTGAGTGAAAACGTGTACAGAGTCAGGGCCACCCAAAATGGGGGTTGGGGGGGCTTAAGAGGATATTTTGCCCCAGGTACCTGCACAAACATCTCTTTTTTTTAACAGAAACCAACCTTACATCAACCATAACAGACGTGAACAAGAGACTGTGTATTTTCCACACATTTGTGGACCCAAGTTGTGTTATTTTGATTGCATTTAGCAACTCGGCTTGTATTGGCAAACTTTTGATCATACATACATATTTGTTTTTTTGATGCAGTTATCAATCCCTTCCTGACACTCGTCAATGTCCAAACAGCTGGCGGAGTCAACCGGGTTGATTTTGTAACCAGAGCCGCAAAGAGGGTTGCACCAGAAGCCTCCTATTTCATTGATGCATTTCTCCCCAGGACTGCAGTTTGCAGTGTTCAGTTCACATTCGTCCAGATCTATAATAACCATATCATTATTTATTGTGGTATTTTTAACAATCGGATTGTACCAATTGAACATATTGATAGTTTTAGACACTGCGCAGAGATATATATTCCATTCACTTCTGAAAGGCCTTTTTCCCTATCCATAAATCTACTATATAGTAGGATATTGGTAGGAAAAAAGACCTTTCAGAGAGTAATTCCTACCGTGAATGGAATATAGGGCTGTGGTAAAAGTACAATTATTTCCGATGGTACGCCGTGAAAAGAAAAAAAAAAAAGAAAAGAAAATTAAAGTCGTAAAAAAAATCTTATAGCTATATTACGGTATAACCAAAAGTAAAACAGATTTAACCAATGTTTGGAGGGGTGGCAACATTGGTTCAATCTCATACAGCCGGTGCTGCAGTACAGTCTGTTATTATATCCCTGGGCACAATTAAACATGTACCGGAATAGTAAATATTCAGCTTTATCTCAGTGATACTCCAAATTACTGAACTTGTTGGAATGGTGCACTATTTAATAACTCTGGGAACCGCTGCACTAATGTATTCAGCCTAGTGTTAGCATTTTATTCGGTTATTATAAATGGTTATTTATCCTGAGAGTTTCCCAAGTAATTAAGATTCTACCATATAAAAAATATCATCGCTTTTAATGCTTATAATTTTATTGTATTTTTAATGTATTTACACTAGTTTTTGGACAGAGAATAATAAAGGTGAAACTAATGGAGATCGTCAGAATATTTTCCTTCATGCACCGCATTTTACTACCCATTTGGGTGATCCACATAATCACATTAATGGGATAAGAATGAGACCTTAAATTTAGAGGAACTTTACCATTTTTTGTGTGTAGGGTGAGTGGAAAATAAACACCCTCATTGCACCTAACTGGGATACAAGCCTCTATATCTCTGTCACTGGGAGATCAGTATAATGTGAGAGCGACCATGTGAATACATATGGGGGTCATCATAATTTACTTGGAAATAATAAATGTTGCAAAACCACCCCCAGTGCATTCAACTGGGATTGAAGCCTAATTCATGTCCCACAGGTTGGTGTCTGACAGGCTAGGTGATATCTATAATATACTAGAAACTTTAATAATTTAAAATCTGAAAGTATAACAAAATATAACACATTTTTAAGGAAAAACGAGCATTCGCCTGAATATGGGACAACACTTTTTGGGGAAGAACCCAAATTGCTCGATGTTGGTAATTGTTTGTAATTAGTACGATTTCTGATATATCCCTGTGAGGATAAAATAAGACTAAGTGGTGGTTTAGAGTGTTATGGGGTCATTCACGCAAGGTGCAGACCAATTCATACCCAAACGAGAGACTTTGGATTAAATCCTGATTTTAATGGATTTATTCTTCACGTAGTGAGAAAGAAGGATAGTTTCAAGTGATTCGGAGTTCCCTATGAGACTTAAGAATTTGGTGATTCCACTATACTCGGGCATGCTTGTTCATCTTAGATCCCTTTGGTGAACTCAAAATTTAATAATATTAAGGTATTTAAGAGCGTATGCCTGAGAATCATTGTCGGTACACCCTAAAGCGTTAGTAATAAGCATCTACAGCTGCCCCATGGCTTCTTTGGTGCTGACTGACAGCTTTGAAAAGTTACCAGACCAAATCATGTATTCCTACGCTGAACCATATGATCTGCAAAAACATGTGTTTAGCAGCTGTCAGTCAGCACCAAAGAAGCCATAGGGCTACTGTACAGATATATCTATAAGAGCCCACAGCAAATACCATTGATCACTTCCAGAAGCTTGCGCAGTCCTACAATAAGCCATGAAGCTCTATTAATCCTCTCATCTGGAGACGTGGGAATAATGCAATTTATCCAGGAGGAGTAATAATACAGATGTCGCGGACTTCTACTGGAAGTAGGGAAAGAGCGAGACCGATCGAAAGTTTTTCGTTGGAACATCTTCTCTAACACTACACCTTACCAAAGACCCACGTAGACTCGTGTTTTGAACATACCTTTAAACATTATTTTGGCTAGTTTCAAAGATGATTTCCATGCATGCGGAAGGATGCGGACCGTAGAAGAGTCCCAATCAAGCGTAAACATGCAATCGGGCAATCAGGGTGTCGATTCTGTAAGGAAACGTGCTTGTCATTATGATGAAATTCAGCACATGTGTCGCTCTAATCTCGTTATGGTCTTATATAGCGTTTCATTAAAAGCTATGGTCACATTAAAAGCTCAGTTGATGTGTTATTAGGTTAGTGACACTTTTGATGTCATTACAACATTATTTTTGAACAACATATTGGCTGGTTTGATATTAGAGAGTTTGACCAACATGCAAAACTGGACAAAATCCAATGAAATTACATAGAAAACTAATAAGGGGGAAATAATTAATAATTTTCATAATTATAAATCAACATTCCGGATTGTGCTTGAATGTAAAAATACTTAAGACAAGAGTTATCAATGTATGTAGAGTATGTAAGTATTTTCCTTCGTTGTAAATATTTAGTTCTAAAGCAAACTTATGTAATATTAGAATATTCAACATGATTAACAATCTATTATATTCAAGAAGAGCAATGTGACGAAATAAAATGTCAAGTTCCATCAGGGTTGGACGAGCTTTGTCATAACAATAATACTTAGAGGACAGGGGCATAGAGTGGTTACCTTCACACTGAGAAGTGATGGTGTTGAGCCGGAAGCCTTCACGACAAGAGACTAGCTTACATTGGAAGCTGCCTATTAAATTGACGCATTCTAATCCTTCAGAAGCCGAGCAGTTGTGTTGGCCGGTCACACACTCGTCTACGTCTGAAAAACACAAAATCATAAATATTATAATAATTATTATTGTTGGTGACCTGGCGGTTTAGGGGTAAGGTGTCAGACTTCTATGCTGGCGGCCGGGGTTCAATCCCAGGTCCCGGCACAGATTTACCTGATTACCAAACCCTTCCTTCACCTCTGACAAGACATCTTGTGAATGTGAGGAATAACAGGCCTCCACCGTGGTTCGGATCCCACGTTAAACTGTAGGTCCTCCATTTCATCTCTCAATCACCCTACCATTACACATTATTTTAAGTGCGTATAATCCGAACGGGTAGTAAGACGCGGTGCTAATAATAATAATAATAATAATAATAATAATAATATTTGTGTTAGGCTTTCTTTTCTTGGATGAATATTTATTGATAGTCGATCAAAAAAATTTTTTTATATAAAAATGAGAAAAATATAAGCTTTTAACAATAGAGTGCTAATTTTGTCCCCCAACAAAAAGTTTATCTCTTATGAAATAAAATAAGTACGATTGTAATGCCAACAAAATACAGGGTTAGTTTTAGTGTAAATAGCTACTCCAATTACAGCCTTAAAAACATTTTCAAGTTTCAGTTTTTAAACAAAATATTTCAGAAATCAATATTTTGAAACAATTGTTTTATTTTACAGAAGATTATTATATTTAAAATTCTATGTAAAATTTCTCTGATCATTATTTTAATCTATTTTATATATTTAGCACCGCGTCTTACTATCCGTTCGGGTTATACGCTTTAAGTACTAATTACTCTAATGGATTTGGAATTGGAAAGGTTTAATTAGAGGAAGTGAACCCGCATTTGCGTGGAGGGAGAGTGGAAAACCATTTAGGAAAAACCACCCCCAGTTCACCCGATCGAGATTCGAACCTCGATCTCCCCGTCCTCAGCAGTCGAGCTCATCACGACAAGCGCGTTAGCCAACTACGCCACCGAGGCGGGTTTTAATCTATTTAAACTGAAATATTCTATGTTTTTTAAAATTGCACAGCTGACTATTACAATTTAATTCAACATTTAAAACTATATCGATATACTGTAAATATCTATATTTTTGCAGGTATCTAAAAGCAACCTAGCCAGGTACACACCTGTAGCATATCCTCGTATCTTATTTCCTTCAAGGCCAGGGCCAGAAATAATGACTATTCACCCCGACACGGTTGAAACCTAATCCTGTTATATCCTGTCTTTGTCCCGTTATGTTCATTGATGAGACTGGTGATTTACACCATTTGTGTACTTTAGCGATGCAATCAGGGAAATTAACCGGTAAAATAATCCCTCCTGCGACATTGCGGTTCGGAGCACGTCAATAGATGTTGCGTCCTCACCTTGTAGCTTCCTTTGATGCGTTAAATTTCCCTTGATTTAAATAATTGAGCTGATGGGGTAGGGACAAGTGCTGTAGCACTTGGTGAAAATGTAACTTCATTTGCTAGAAGCACGAGTGTAAAGCCAAAATGAGGGAAAACCATGCATATAACCAATTGGGATTAGAACCAAACATCTCTGTAAAGGCGTAAAAGACCGGATAAGGTAGATTACTTAGCCCACGTGACAAACTACATAGCTATCCACGTGAGATATACGTTAATTAACTAGTCAGTTGAAGAGTTGGTAAGGCTACAAACACCTATATCGTATAATAGAACAGAGTAAAGAGAATGATCCTATAATATGATAGTCTATTATTATTATTATTATTATTATTATCACGGCGTCTTACTACCCGTTCGGGTTGTACGCACTTACGCTAATGTGTAATGGTAGGGTGATTGTGAGATGAAATGGAGGACCTACAGTTTAACGTGGGATCCGAACCACGGTGGAGGCCTGGCATTCCCCACATTCACAAGATGTCTTGTCAGAGGTGAAGGAAGGGTTTGGTAATCAGATAAGTCTTTGCCGGGACCGAGGATTGAACCCCGGCCGCCAGCACAGAAGGCTGACACCTTACCTCTAGACCGCCAGGTCACCGACAATATAATAGTTCATAGCTATTCTGGATGTAGTATGCAAAACAACATATTGAAAATCGTCTCCCTTACTGCTCACTGATGAGAGCAGAGTTGAAATGGGTGACCACTAACTACTAAAACAATTCTGCCTAGCCGTATATCCCTGCATATAGGATTTAATTGATTCGAAGAAGCGTTGAATGAGTGGTTTAAGAATTTAGCTATGTATTACATTGTATATTCCATTCACGGTAGGAATTACTCTCTGAAAGGTCTTTTTTCCTACCAATATCCTACTATATAGTAGATTTATGGTAGGGAAAAAGGCCTTTCAGAAGTCAATTCCTACGGTGAATGGAATATAATATATTTAGTCATCTTTAGAAGGAAGGTGAGAGCTTTTCTGTTAACGTCACATTTTATTACCCATTCGGGTTATACGATCATGTGCTAATTACACTAGGTGGTTTAGGGATTAGGAAGGTTATATTTAGATAAAATGTACCAGCATTTGCGTGAAGGGAAAGTGTGAAGCCATTTGGTAAAACAAAACACCTTCATTCAGAACATTCAACTTAGTTTCAAACCTTGATCTCCCCTTCATTGGCAGTCTAGTCTACTACAAAAGTAGCTCCTTAGATCATACGGCCACTGAAGCAGTTGTAAGAGCTTTAAATCCCAACATGAAGCAATGTTTTTTATTTTACTTTGTAATTTTATCTTTTTATTTCCAACATTTCGATAGGTTGGTTAGAGTTCACTTCTACTAAGCAGCCCTCTCAATCCCTAACCCATAGAATAGTTCATTAGTTATTACCTTTTAGTATTCTTGGTGTTAAACTTACAAATAAGATTTATAAAAAAATAAATGGTTATGTAGATCCATAATAAAATCCTCTTTTATTTATTGTGTCTACCCTAATTTTAACCTTTAGGACAACTTTTGACACATACATGATCGCAGAGAGATTATTTAATTGTAAACAAAAGTTATTTATTACTTGTTAAGGCTCCTAACAAACTATCCCAACATAAATTCAAGAAAAAATTGATTACAAAACCTGTCAAGTTAATTTACCTTTAATCAAAAGCCGTAAAAGAGAAAATATGATTTAACATTGACAAACTCACATCCATGCGAACGAGAAATAATGCCCCAGTATCATATTGTCTTATTTGCCTGTGATAGAAAGGTTAGGGTTCGAAAGTGTAATAAAGTGTTTTTCCTAAATGTTCTCCCACTTCCCCTTGGTACAAATAAGGGCATGATTTTAAATTTTACTTTCCTCAAACTTACCCTATTCGTGTGAATATTCAAACAGCCCAGAAGAAAAGTAAGATGAATATCAAGGAAAAATTAATATACATTTCCATTGCTTTCTTGCGTATCAACTCATCTAAGGTTTAGCGGATGATATATTACTTGGCAGGTTGCTTAGGTGCGTCTACATACCATCGCAGATTGTAAGTCTAGTGTTGAAGGTGAAACCTTGAGGGCACGAACGCATCTGACACAGAAAGCTCCCTTGAATATTGACGCAAATCTCTCCTGAAGCAGTCGTACAGTTGTGCTGGTCAGTCAGACACTCGTTCACGTCTGCAAAACACAATGATGTTTAGTCTCTAAGTCCAATCACCAATACCAGTACCAGTAGCCTCACCTGCAGGAAAAAAATGTATAGACATATTGCCATAAAAAGCTGTTCAACCCCTCCAGAGAGGCTATCATTGGAATCCTGGTAAGGTTTAAATATCATTATACTTTGGTGAGCAGGTGAGGTAAGAGTTATTCTGAGCTCACCTCAAGTACGGTACCACACGTTAAAACTTGATAAATATGATTCAATAAGCACTTGGACACCAATCATAACATATAGCTTAAAGGAACAGGTTGAGGAGGGCAATTAGAAACTGTTTAGTATTTATTTATTTATATTTTATTATTTTAGTATCAATTTCATTATTGTTTACTTAATTAAATATTTCTTATATTCATTCATTATTAATTTATGTAATTATCACATTTTTCTGTTTACCGCCTTTTCTTTTTTAAGTTATGTTTTGTAAGGGTGGTACAATTGCTCTTTCGTATTTTTACGCGCGTTTCCTGTTAGTTCGCAAAGTGTTTTCCTCAAAGGTGGACGTGCGTCACCACCGCGGCTCAACTCCTCTGTTTCTCTTTGTGTCTTGCACTCTATTTCACTAATTTAAATAACCCCAATCTCATCCTAACTTGCGTAAATGTGTGTCTGATCAGAATCCACCAAGATCATTCCATCACAACCCCAGTTAGGCCTACTTGGGTTACTGCTTCACCGGATCTTCAGCAGCAGGTAGGATCTCACCATGTATACTTACGCACAGAAACAATGCTTTAGCTATTATCTAGAGGGAGAATGGTACATTTTCTGATAAATGGTAATAGTTAAAATCTTCTTCACCCAACCACTTAAGTCAGAATCAAGCGTAGTAG
This sequence comes from Timema poppense, assembly GCA_902141375.1. NCBI lineage: Eukaryota > Metazoa > Arthropoda > Insecta > Phasmatodea > Timematidae > Timema > Timema poppense. The sequence goes on along the minus strand of CABFOV010005027.1, from coordinate 20,229 downwards.
TTCCCAACCCTTCTGATACAATGTATTATTTTTATTTACAAAATCTAATTTATTATTTTAATTATCAGGCGGTACTCTGAACTAAATAAACCTTCAGAGTCATGCATTGAATTCTAAAGATACCAATTGAGTTAGCCTAGTTAGACCTTTTAAACCTGTGATCTGCTGAATGGTCAGTTTGGTGTTGCCACTTTAGCCATTTTGAAATCAAGTGTCAAGTTTTTCGTGCCTTTATTGCCAGCCTAGTCGATTGACATGAACAAATGTGTCCCAGTAAATCGTGACTGGTTCAATACTTGATTAGAGCTCCAGCCTAGAGCATTGAAATGGCTTTTAAATATAATTATTTTCAATGTAGTTTTCTCGTCTTATTCTCACCTTAAAGAATGTGCATTTATTCAAGTTCACATTCCCGACTCTGTGTCATTAAGTAAGTTACGCAAAGCCAAAAATTTCTGTGAAATTCTTATCACACAAAATACCCTGCAAAAATAACGCGTATCAGGTTAATTAAGAATAATTGTACTTTAAATTATATCCGTCAGGATGGAAACATGTAATTCCTTTAGCAGTGAAAAGGACAAGTTAATTTTAGTGATGCAGTCTAAAGTGAAAAAATCGAAAAAAAAAATTACTTTACATCAATAATTGAATGTTTAATGTAATGGATTTATACCGTCCCCTATTAAAAACAATTTTAAAATATGGCAAAGTTAATTTCTAGGTTAATTTGAAGAAATCTTAGCTAAGCTAAATATATGTTGAAAAAAGGACAAATATTGTAATTGGTGGTTGTACAAAGTAAATAACACATTTCTAGATATTAAAAACAAATAATTGCTTTGGACAATATTAAGCAACAGTGTATATTGTGTATAACCAAAACTTAATGTTGTTGCTACATAAATTCATACTTTCAAACACGACAAACGTCTGACTCCCAGTAAAATTTTGAAGTTCTTATAAATGAAAAACACTTTATTTTAAGTTTAAGGATAGCGTACAACATTAATAAGTTGTAAGATGTGGTGCTAAAAAAAAGTTTGAGGACAATTCAAAATATATAGGATAGTATGTTTCAGCTTAAATGTTTAAGAAAAGAATTAAAATAGAGCAAAATAAAACTAACCTAGACAAGCCTTCCTGTCAGCACTGTAGCTGTATCCTAATGGGCACTTTTCATTGTTTCTTTGTTTTTGTTCACATCTGTAGCTTCCTTCTTCGTTGAAGCAATCTTCATTGTCTTCACAGGAGTGAAGACCCTCCCTGCATTCATCGACATCTACAATATTACATAACAGAATCAAGAGATCAAAGTAGACCAGGGGCGGTTTTTCCTTAGGGCAAGAAGGCGAGCACACCCCAGTTCCCCAACGGGTCCCCAATCGTAAATAATATTAATAATAATAATAATAATATTTTAGCACCGCGTCTTACTACCCGCTCGGATTATACGCTTTAAGTACTAATTACTCTAATGGATTAGGACTTGGGAAGGTTGAACTAGAGGAAGTGAACCCGCATTTGCGTGGAGGGAGAGTGGATAACTATTTAGGAAAAACAACCCCCCAGTTCACCCGACCGAGATTCGAACCTCGATCTCCCCGTCCTCAGCAGTCGAGCTTCAACACGACAAGCGCGTTAGCCAACTACGCCACCGAGGCGGGTGTAAATAATATTCTCGTAAAATTATTATTGCCACTCTCACGATATTTTTATTTTGCCATAATAGTTTTAAAAATTTGTGTTTTGTTTAGGTAATGACAATAAAATCTATTTGCGGCTGTCAGCGCCTTTCAGTGTGAAATCAAACCTTCCCACTCCTTCAGATATTGTCGCCAGTTGGTTACGGTTAGCTAGCACTAGCTTATCTGCGTGTGAAGGCACTTTCCCATACGTGCCCTGAACTTGAAAGCTCTTGAGATATGTGTTGTTAATAGCGTGAAGGTGACCTGGCGGTCTAGGGGTAAGGTGTCAGACTTCTGTGCTGGCGGCCGAGGTTCAATCCTCGGTCCCGGCAAATATTTATCTGATTGCCAAACCCTTCCTTCACCTCTGACAAGACATCTTGTGAATGTGGGGAATGCCAGGTCTCCACCGTGGTTCGGATTCCACGTTAAACTGTAGGTCCTCCATTTCATCTCACAATCACCCTACCATTACACATTAGCGTAAGTGCGTATAAACCGAACGGGTAGTAAGACGCGGTACTAATAATAATAATAGCGTGAACCATCAATATTGTCGTCAGCAACTACGCTAGTTCCTGCGTTTTAAAGTGCATTGTCTTGTGTATGGAGTGAATTATTTTTTATGATTGATTTTATGATTTTTTAGGATTGTGTTGATTTGTTAAGTTATATTTTGTAACATTTTGTGTAGTTAAATTGAATAATTCAATTCGGGTGCTTAGGGCAATAAATGTTTCAATATCAACTTTGATCAAAAAGAGGGGATAAAATCCTAATTTAGGCCATGTCCTGAATTCTTAATTCAACAAACAGAAATTAAGAAGAATAAAAATAAAATTTTCAAAAGGCAGCTCAATTCTAAAGATGCATACCTAAAAAGGCTGGATAATGGGTGTGATGTGGAAAAATCTCTGTACCGTTTCCCGCGAACTTGTGACGACAATGAACATACAAACGTATATTACGCGCGTTATTAACACAACAGTGTTAATACCACACGTCCACTTTCTTTGGAGTTAATTTGCAATTTTTATATTTTTGCATGTTGCTTGGGATATTATTTTTATTTTCGTTAAAATCAATGAATTTATAACAAATATTGCCGACTTTCTATCTTGTGACAAAGTGAAACCGTGGCTGAGAGAATACTCAGTGGGGACGTCCAGAGTCGTGGAATGGTCCACGCCTACGACCGGTCAAGCAAATATACGGTCGTTTAATTGACCCCGTGGGAGCCCAATTTATGATGACTTTATTGACTATAAATATGAGTTTAAAATATGTTCTAAAGCTATAAATCCTCTTTGGGCCAGTTTCATAGTCATATTTAGTACGCCTCAAGTGCGGCGCTACACTAAGTACATGACGACACCTACCTAAACCAGAATG
>CABFOV010005027.1:0-16634 GCA_902141375.1 Timema poppense | reverse complement strand
AGGACCTACAGTTTAACGTGGAATCCGAACCACGGTGGAGGCCTGGCATTCCCCACATTCACAAGATGTCTTATCAGAGGTGAAGGAAGGGTTTGGTAATCAGATAAATCTGTGCCGGGACCTGGGATTGAACCCCGGTCGCCAGCACAGAAGTCTGACACCTTACCCCTAGACCGCCAGGTCATCTTAAATATATAAGATTGAAATATATTCTTAAACGCTGTAGTATGGAAATTATTTTAATATCATGAAAATGTCAGTACTTTCACATAAATAAATCAGTAAAGTAACAAATAATATATAATCAATAGGTGAGATAGACTAATGGGGGCATTACCTTCACATTGGGTGCCAGGGTTAGCACTATTTTTGAAACCAGCTGGACAAGTAGATCCGGATGAGCCAACACACTGGAAGCTGCCAATCGTATTGACGCAAACTGTCAATTTTCCACAGTTATGGGAGCCAGAGAAACATTCATCAACATCTAATGAAACATTACATTTTATTATTATCATTTAGCTTACTTCAACATTTGTTATGTTTGTATTAGAGCTGTCCTCAAAGTAACTTCACATTGCGTATTACATAAAACATATTGATTCAAATTAATATAGGCCTACGGAGTTTAAATTTGCAACTATCAACAATATAATTATATCCTACAGTATTGCGTTAGGGGGGTAAGTAATAACGCTCCTATTTGGCTATGAGTACAGAAAAACAATATATTATTTATTTAAATATACATATATCTATATAAATGTAAGTACTTTTGTAATTATCAGAGCATTATATAGATATAGTTATATTATAAATTCACAGCATAGTTCTGTGACCACACAACCTTCAGCGGTCCCATATAAGGAAAAATCGCCTCTGCCCAAATGAAACAAACACCAAATATATTGAATGAATAAAAAACACTCTACAGGGTGGTGTTAGTAGCCAAAAGACGCCCCGACCTCCAAACAGAGGTCCACTAAAATCGAAGATATGTGAAAATATCTTGTTAGATACATTAGAGACTACCCTTCCTCCAAGTGCTAGACAATCAGACCATCTAGATAACTAATGTCGAGAAAGCAACTTATACCAGAGCAATGTTTACAGTATATTCTCACAAACCTGTTTCCTTGAGAATAGAGTCATGGAAATCAGGCAGTGACAATAAGCCTCCATCCCAAGAGATATATTTACATATATATTTTGTGTGATCTATCTCTTTTCAACTAATAGCAAGCGTAAATAAAAGATTATAAATTCCTCGCATCAATCGTAGTATTAACTTATAGCAGTAATAAACCCATAAAAGCAATAATAAAATAAATATCATCAAAAACAAACCCAATATTAACGTTTCAACTCTTCTCCCAAGGCCAATTAGGATGAATATTCTAATTAATGCGTAATACAGTAGTAGAGGCTGTCCAAACCTTCACCTAAAGATAGGTTACTATTTTGACGACAAAATGGCCATATCCTCATATTTAATATTAATTAATCCTATCAGTTGTCGAGAGAGACTAATTTGCGATGTCATGGTCGTTCTTTCCTGCTAAGAGAATTCATCCAAAACCTAAAACTTCAAGAATATGAAAAACTATCAGATTATAATATAGTAGATTAAGATGCTTTTGTTGACATATATGAACAGTGTGAATATTTTTAAAAGTCTAAGAAATCCCTTTTCATCATGCATTTACCCTTAAAACTCAAATTTTATAATAAAGATTTGAACATACAATATTAGAATTTATATTAATGGAGCCCCAAAATAAATATTTGAAATTTAACTCATTCAAAATAAAAATTGTGTCATTCTTTTGCAGCATTACGCTTATGAATTTGATCGTATGGAACAGATGTTGGTAGTAAGCTAATCGCCCTAGACGAGATTCTATTACAATTTCAAGAACCGTATCGTAAATGTACTTATTATTAAATATTTACTCATTTTGAAAGGATTTTTTGATAAAAACATTTATTTTCTCAACGTAGATATCATATTTGTTTCCTTTTTTTTTTAACTCACTCAGATTGAAGGATTTATTAATTCACCTTACAAGTTTCACTAAGTCTTGTTTTGAGTCTCTAACTTGTATTCGTTCTAAAAGATGGGCACAGTGTTTCACCAGAGCTATTTCAATGATACTATTTACTTAGAATATAGTTTTGCCAAAAGTTATATAGGTCGTGAAAAAACTTAATTCACACTTCTATACCTATATAGAAGGTTTAACGTGGCCAAAATCTCTAAACTCGTAGCTATAGGGATCTCATTTAAAAAACTTAATTCGAGTCGTGCAATGCAATCCCCTAGGAATCGGGTGGATCTGAAGTTAATTTCAGTAAGGAATTTAGTTTCCTATTGTTTTATACATATTACATTTCTAGCTAGATCAACATTTAAAGATAAAATCTTGTCACTGACACACCTCTTATTTAAACATTTAGAGGCATTAAGATAAACCGTAAATATCGCTTTACTGCACTTTTCCTCCTATCTACGCCATATAGTATCTGTTCAGCGTAGGAATTGTTTTCTGAAAGGCCTTTTTCCCTACCAGAAATCTATTATATGGTGTGATCTTGGTAGAAAAAAAAAACCTTTCAGAGAGTAATTCCTACCGTGAATGGAGTATAGATTGAATGGGGTAAGTGAGCGTTAGTCGTGGTAAGGAGGTACTCATGGTTTATCTCTTTGACTATTAATATTGGTAATTTTACTACCATTGAGTTAAAATGTGTGTTTACTCAATGTCGTTATCAGTAATATATTTTGGGTTAGTGAAGATCTCGCAAAAGTGAGTAAATCAGGGAGGAGACTACATCGGGAAAATGTGGACGAGCAATGGTATGTTTAATTTCTGTAACGTTGTAACGTATGTATGAAATACATTAATTTCATCTAAAAAGCAAATGTGATAGTAACGTTTTTACAGCTCTTAAACTAGCAGAGTAAAATAAAATAGTGTTTTATAAAGAAAAATTATTTTACCCTGATTTAATTGGGTTTTAAACTAAAATACATTATGTAAATGTTTCAAAAATATATTTAGTGCATGTATTATTTTTTTAAATTATGATACACAAAATACTTTAAAATTAAAAATACATGTTTTTTATTTATTTACGTTTTCCAAAAGTGAAAAATGAAGCAAATAAATTAATTTCTTAGTCTGTATATGAGGAAAGGTGAACATAGTAACCTTATTCAGACATAACATGTTGTTTTAATTGAAAATGGACTATGTTGGTAAATAGTGAAAATATTGTTGTCAGATTAGTTTTGAACAAACAACTGTTAGTATAACACAAAGGCTTAAAATAAGTTTTAAATAATAAAAGGGTGCTCCAAAGAGGTAAAAAGGAGATTAATTTTAAATATATTTAAAGAAAGTTATAAAAGTAAACTTTTAAAGTTAATTTGTACCATACTAAATTACAAAGGCTAATCTGGCAAATTTAATTCAATTTAATTTATATTTCTTATTTATATGATATTATTACAATTTAACTTTATTTTTATCATAAGAAATAAATAGGTGTTATATAAATGATTTGTTAATTCTTACCTTCATTTTAATTTGCTATGGTAGTCCAAAAGAAGTCCAGCGTTAGTAAAGAAAAACAATAGTTAGAAGATACCATTAAATCTGTTACTGTAACATACATTAGATGATGAACATGCTTTATTAATAAAACAACATTCCAAAAACAATCACAATAAAAATAAGTGTAAACATTCTGAATACTTAAACACCTCAATTAACGTTAGTAATGCGACATTAATCAAGCTCGAACAACACAATGGAAATTTGAGGCCCAAAAATAAAATTATATTAAATATAACCAGCTCACCAATTCATAGAGCTAGGATAAGAATTAGATTTTAAAGGTACCTATTCAAGCTAATTTTAAAATGTTCTTAACATTTTCATATTTTTGTTGTGAAAACCATTTATTTACTCTAGATTAAACACTTTTGCCTTAAAATAAATCTCATTAGAGACTTTTCATTGCTTTAAGAAGACTAGCAGTTTTATTGAGATTTCTGTAGTAAATCATTAAATTAAAATAAATGTAATATTTATTGAACGGAAATGAAAATATTAGACAAGGTTCCCAATAATGGTTATTTAAAAAAGTTTTAATTGAGAAAGCACAAATGGTCACCAAACAAAAAAAAAATTGAAAATAATTCAAAGCTTGACTAAGAACCCTCAAGAGTAGTGATGTAGTGTATAAAGAAAAGCATCGCTACTGTACTCATTGAGAGTATAGGAAGAAAAATATCGATGCCGTACTAGTATCGAAAGAAAAGTATCGATAACAGTAAGTGCTGGTATCGATTTTTTTTTCTATACAAGATGCTTTTTCGCTATCCATCTTCTCAAAAAACTTCCATAGTTCACTTCTGGGAGGGGCAATTTTTTTAACATTCATCGTATATATACTCTATTAAAATAGATAAACTATTATTAACTTGACAAACAACAGAAGAATGGATGTCCTGCTCTGATTTATCTGCCTAAACAACGCACATAAACTTTTCTGCTTCGTCTGATTGGGGCAACCTTGAGAAGACTAGAGTTCATTGAGTTCTATAAAAGCTTATTTTGTTTAATTTGTGATGACCTTGATCATTGATAAAGGAAGGGGTAATAGGCTGGTTGCCATTCGCCCCTTCATGCGGTCAGGCATCAGATTGTATTTATAAACAAATATGAAAGAACAGCTATGGATTATGATGAGCTAAAAGAGATTGAATGCTAGAGTTGTTTCTTGCTGGTCAAGCAGAAAATGAGTAAGAATTGAAATATTGTCATTTGTTCCACAGTCCACTCTGGTAAACATTTAATACCAGCATGAGTGAAGATAACGAAAATGTATTTTCGTTCAATAAAGAGTGTGAGTACTAATATCAATAAAACTATCGGAAAAAAAAGTATCAAATAAAAATACTAGTATCGAAAGGAAAATATCGATATTAGTAAAATATCACAACTTTTTTTCATATCCCTACTTTAATACTGTGATTTGCTAAAATGACTTAGACTTGGGGAAATATTTTAAATACCGGTTCTCAACTCTCCTATCTAAATGATTCTTCTCGCTACTAATAGACTCCTGAATGATAGTCGGTCTACAGCCAATCTTTTATTAATCTGATCAAGATGGCGTAGTGATGGACTAAAGGAGTCCCTATGGACTAACTTACACTTCTTACTTCCCGTATTTTAATTCATAATACAATTAATTAAAAACTGTAATAAATACCAAGTATCAGTAAAAAAAAGTAGTCTGTATTTTTTTAATTTAAAGCTAGTATTTAAGTTTAAATAAACTAACTTCAGATGATAAATGGCAACATAATTTATCAATAATTGCAGTGACTAGTGTAATAATAAATAGAAGGGAAGGTAAACTTAATTCGAGACATCGTCAACAGAAAACTTGACCAATCACTTAGCTTTTACTAGATTGTGCACATAACAATACTAATTACATTGATACGTATAATAGGTAATTGTTCAAAAGCGTCTGTGAGTTTTTTTAAATTCCTTCGACAAATTTAACTTATCTTTATTTATGGTGAGTACATTATTGTTGAAGTGCACTAATTAGAACTAAAGCGTTGATTCAAAACGAACAGATATCTTGAAGTCTGTTTTTTAAACTCTATATACACTTTAAATGCAAATATTGACTAGTAAGTAAATTGATGACGTTGAATAAAAATGAACGTGAAGTAAAAAAAAACTAGGAATATTGACGAGAATAATCATAAATGGCATTTAAGCCTCATCTGATCATCAACAGATAACAACAGTCTCGCCATCACTCATAAATTTACTATCTATGAATACGCACTAGTTTATTATAGTTTAATGTCCAGTATATTAACACATGACCTGAAAACCTAAGTTGTTTTACTTATCCGTTCAACAAAATAACGTAAACATTAATTATATAACCCGCCTCGGTGGCGTAGTTGGCTAACGCGCTTGTCGTGTTGAGCTCGACTGCTGAGGACGGGGAGATCGAGGTTCGAATCTCGGTCGGGTGAACTGGGGGTGGTTCTTCCTAAATGGTTTTCCACTCTCCCTCCACGCAAATACGGGTTCACTTCCTCTAATTCAACCTTCCCAATTCCCGATCTATTAGCGTAATTAGTACTTAAAGCGTATAACCCGAACGGTTAGTAAGACGCGGTGCTAAATATTATTATTATTTATATTGATACAAGTAAACGTAAAATATTTGAAATTTACTTATACATTTGAAACGCTTGATATTTATTATTCGATAAAGTTATTCACATCAAGGAAAGATTTTTTTTTTTTGCACGCGCAATCTTACATCCATAAAACGAGATTCTGAAATAAACCACAAATTTGAAACTTTAAATAGTTTAAAGGAATAATGCAATCGTCATGGAAAATACGGTGCATATATATATGTATATATATGTGTATATATATGTATATATATATGTATACGTATATATATGTATATATATATGAGACAGATACGAAGATATTATTATGATTTAAATAGAATGGATATAAATAAAAAAATTAATATCCACCTAAAGTGGAAAATTATTTTCCTATTCTTTCTAGTTTCCGGTCCTGTTCCCAAAATAAATTGATATTTCCAGTCAGAAAATTTCCCGAAGTCAAAATCTCAATCCCGCACAGGCCTAATATATAGGTCTATATCGCTTATATTATACATTCTATATTAATATATAAATATTTATTTTAACACATAATATATCTTTCCTCCATGCTAATGCGGGTACACTTACTCTATGTTCAACCTTTCTCATTCCTAACTCATTAGCGTAAATGGTACATATGCGTATAGCCCGAACAAGTAGTAAGATGCAGGGCTAAAAATAAAAGTGCACCCTGCATAAGCTAACTAAATATTTATTTTATTACAAAATTATTGTTAGGGATATATATCTAATATTTCCCAAAAATATGACTATCATCACAAGATTAAAAAGCTGGTTCTAGCACTTGGCTACTTTGTCACCTATAATTTAATGCAAAAAAAATTTCTCGCTAATATTTGATTAATATAACTAATTTATGCAACTAATTTTATTAAAAGTAATAAGCTTTACCCTACATTGAAATAGTTATTATTATTATCGAATTATTGAAAAAATAATGTTTCATTGTTTCTTTTGTCTCTTGGAATCGGTTTGTAAAGTATTTATTTTAGTTTAGTAAGTTATGTGATGAAAACATCAATTTTTATTTCAGAATAAAGATTTTTATAGCATGCAATTTTCTATAAATGTATTACTTGCTTAGTGAAACTTTCGTCAATCCCAAACAGGAGAACACAGAATCGTTCTCTTCATCACTTTTTTTTTTATAGATTATTTCAATTTTGTTTATAATTTATTTTACAAAGATTATTAATATTTTATAAAGGTACGTTAGCAGGTTTATCTTTGTCGTAAATGTTAAGACCAACTAATGTAGATTTGAATTAATTTGAAATCACAGTTATATTATGGAAACATCTCGTGTGTAATCATAACAGTCTATAAAGGAATGTTTGTTTGTCTTTATGGACCACTGGTAAATCTTGAAAACTAAATAAAATATTTTCCGCATGAAACAATCGATTCAGGAAACGGAAATCTATTTTGGACTCACTTTTGTAAATAAGTGGAAAAGATAAGGTGAAGCGTTCAGAAAAATAAGGCTGGATACAACACCCTTGGGGAAACTATGGACTGCGCATGAACAACATTTCACCACGTTCATTGAGAGCACAATAAAACGAAAGATTGTTACACAGATTGAATGCGACTATGTTGTGAGCTGACAGTTGTGACCGAGTCACCGAGCCCAGTAAAGCCGTTTTCCCCGGTCGTTGCCCAGAGTAGAGTTTTGTAAAATGATGCTTCTGGGACTCATTTTGAGGCACGCTACGGCACACGTGAGCTACTAACTACACTAGAGTTGCGTGAGGCAAAGTTATCACGGCAAACGGACGATCGTGACTCCTTTCCACCCTTACCCAATCAACAATCAAATCATACGCCATCGGACTCCGTGGTCTTCAGCAAGGTTACCACCATAGGGAGACTCGTGCCTCCTGTACTTTCCATCTCGGGGATGGTAAGATGGTGCTAAATAATATCATGGTTATTCTCGGGGATGGTAAGATGGTGCTAAATAATAACATCATGGTATTCTCGGGGATGGTAAGATGGTGCTAAATAATAACATGGTATTCTCGGGGATGGTAAGATGGTGCTAAATAATAGTGCCCTGGTACTCCCAGGAATGGTAAAATAACACCTGCATGGTAAGCTCGAATATGGTAAGACAATGCTAACTTTGTCTGCCATATCGATCCAGATTATGGTCAGATACAAAAAAAAACACCGATAGAGTAACTTTGATAATACAAACATTATCGTGTCTCGTCATAAGCAATTCACGCCATGAACTCTACTCTCTGCCAATGACTTAGTTGATGATTGAAGTAGTGATAATCACTAATGCCAGAGTTTATTGTCTGGGCGGATAAACATGCCAACAATATTAAAAGTCGTTGTTTCTTGTAGCTTAATATAGTTAGGTGATTAATCTTTGTGATGTTCTAGCTCAAGTACCCTTTGATATGAATCTTTCATTTCTCTTTGCCCTTTCTCATAACCCATCCCTTTCCTCTTACTATTTACTTGTCTCTCTTTTGTTATCTTCATTGAAGTTCACCGAATAATATTTCTAATTATTGGGAAGGGAGTATTATATTATAACAATTTATATGATTATATTTATAAATCTTTATATAAATAAACAATAACTAATAGGTAACTTTTTTTTACTTATTTCCTTGTTTCTCCTGTAACAGCCTCAATACAAAGGAGCTCAGAAACAAAGGGAATTATTACCGGCATATCAGTTCAGTATTGAGGATTTTTCAAAAACTTGAACGTAAACCATTTCTAAGGGTATTTGAGAACACTATTATACACCACCAGGTACAATTTTCTTCAATATAACACATAAATTTATTATCAAGACGAAAGCAAGGTTTGGTTGGGTTAGGGACCTTAAGCCACTATACTAGTTAGTTCAGGGGGAGGTTAGATAATTTAATTTATCAATACTATAATATATTAAAAGGGTAATGACTTTAAATATTCAAAAATCAAAATATTAAGTTATTCGTGCAGGTGTTAATGAATTGTTATGAACTCATTCAGAGTGACATGAATTTTTAGCAAATAAAATTGGGTTTAGCTAGATTTTAGTTACTTTTGAGGGTATGTGGATTTTTGAATTAATCCTAAACAATATGCCCTAGATGTTTGAACAAATCAACATAGTTGTTTGGAGAACAAAAAATGCAAATTTTTTTTGCCTTACTTAAATAAGATTGTTACAGTAATATTTTGGTAAGAAGGGCCTTTTTGAAAGATCTATTTTTCCATAACTTCCTTCGTGATAAAATCATATAAAAGAATTGCTATAGTGTAGATCTAGCGTGTTCTGATTTTATATAAAGAAAATTCATGTCTTAACTTGTTAGTAGTTTAGTAGACAACAACATATCAAATTCAAAATGAGCAGCATTACACCCATATGCTTGAAGGAGAAAAATTAGAACGCACAAAGAACGTATAAAACTTAGATTGTTCACTTTAAAGTTTTATAATTTCTTTGTGAAGTATTAGAGGCTCAAAGCGGAGATAAAAGGTACATCGTACCAACACACGACCTCAGCTCATTGTCGTACAGAAATCCTGCTTTGCATTTGATGTCGCACTCGTAGGCACCAATATTGTTGCGACATATCTCGGTCTCATCCATACAGCTATGGAGGTTTTCTTTGCATTCATCAACATCTGAAGACATAACACTTGGTATAAAACTTGGATGAAACTTTAGAATGTAAACGAAGTGATTGAATGCTGTGATAGTAAAGTATTTATATGCTAAAAGTAAAAAAAAAAATCTAAAGTCAAATAACGTGATGCTAAAGTTACTTTAAAATCTATGCCAAACTGAACATACTGTCCGGCTGAGAATATTATGCGATGAACAAGAAAACACCATTAGTATGTTAAGATTATCTATTTAATTATTTAAATAGTGTCGACTTTATACTATGAGCAATGAGCAATAATACTGAAAAAACATGTAATAGTGGCTAAAAATAAAAAAATAAAATTTAAATATAATACACATTTGGTTAAGAACACAACTCAAAAATGTTGAAAGCAACTTGAATGGTTCTAAAACACCATAAATTGATGCTGATAACATATTATAATCACTTTATGAGTACAATTCTTGTTTTACCTAGATACATCAGCTTTGAAAAGCTTTAAATAGCTTAAAATGCAATTTTTAATTTATTTTTTAACGCCGATATATTACCGGAATTCACTGTTCTGCAACAAATTGAACTTGCACAGTATATTCTTCTAAAGATCAGTTTGCGTCCCAGGGGAAACATGTTGAAGGTTCAGTAAACTTCAACGTATCTCTTTATTCTTAGAACATCTTACATGAAAACCATTTTATTATTAGATTTTTAGGGCAATAATTTTTAGGTATATTGTGTACATTTTGTAATCGCTCAAGAACAGAGAATGTAAGAAAAAAAAATCGAACGTTCATAGAATATAGGCACTGTTTCCTAATTTTAAAATGTCTCTAATATTTTTAACACTTTCTACAGATTCACACACACAGATATATTAAATGATTATATATATATGATCCATATTCAAATAATCTATACTTAGCGCTACACAAACTTAATCAAGTTTAACTTTATTGTAGCTAGTTTGAAAGTTACATTTAATACTTTTTATAAGCTTTTAATTTAATTGTAAAATTCTCATTATGGTGTTGTTTAACAGGGCTTGTAGAAACTAATCCCTTAATCTCTTGCAATATTTTTATTTATGATGGCAGTGACTGTATTCATCTTAAAATACCAAACCTANGGGGGGGGGGGGGGGGGGGGACTAGGATGATTTTAAAGGGATGAAAATCATAATTTATATTGAGAGAAAAATACTAAATCTATTCGTAAATAAAAATGTATTATTTCAACCAGTCAAATTTGGTTCTCATCTTGCCCATTCACAACTTGGAATATATTTCCGCATTGACTCTTCCAGTTTGTTGACTTATAGAAACTGATTTATTCTAGATATAACTAAACAGATTAAACTTTAAAGTGAAATACAGACTACCAAAAAGGTAGTCATAAACTGATGAGAATTATAATATTAAAAACATCTTTAAGCATAATTTGTAATATAAATTTGTACAAGGAACTTTATATAGGCATATCAATATTTTAATCAAATATTCAAAGCAGTTGTATTGAAGTTAAAGATTAAATATCAATGTTTTAATAAATACGGTGATATATTAAACGAGTATTTAAATCTGTTGAACATACATATTAAAGATCACAGTTTTAATTACTTCTGTAGTAAGTTAAACCAATATTTAAAACAGTTGTCTGAAGATGATAATTAACTTGTATTTCGATAAATAAGGTGTATATGTTGTTCATAAATATTATACGTGTGTGCATATATACTATTACTCTCCAATCTATTTATTCTGAGATATAGAGTTCCTGTTTACCTTGTTTGGTTACACTGTGGTCCTGGCTTATAAGCTATACCATATTGTTAAGCTTAAGGGTAATTTGTACATTTCATGCCAAACGGAGTGTACAATTTCAATTGTAAAACACAAAGAAATGAATTGCCATCACCACGTTATTCTTTATTATAAAAAAAAACATACTAGCAGCTTTTTTTTAACATTGACCCAAGAAAACGAAGTCTTAATCTCAGCTGATAATTTTCCACCACCACCACAAGCGTCTCTAGCTGAGAACTAACAAATTTTCACTTATAATAAGGAAATACAAGCAATTTTGTATCAACTTTATAAAGGAACGATACGATAAGAGAATTAATTATAAGCAACCTTAATCATTTCTACATATTTACAAATGTGGATTCTCATTTTTAGGAATGAAAAACCTCACCATTTCTTTTACAGTACCAAGAGTAGGCCCCCTATTACATTCGAGCAAATTATTGTGGAGGGAGGGGGTGAATCTTATAATAACACCCCCTCCACTGCTAGCTACACCCTTGTCCACAGCATCAACTTAGCAGAACATGCAGTCATAAATTTCTCCAGTAGGACGTAGAAAGATATTTTAGTAAAATTATCAAAAACATGTAGTTACACTGCAAATTTTATTATTAAAATTGTATTTCTAAAGCTTAAAGACCACTAAAAAATACTAGATAATCTTAAAAGTGTATTTGGTGACCCTGTTTTAAAAATTCACTTTATTTGTTTAATACAATCTAGATATATGTTTCACACCATTGTTCTTAACCTCAGAACTGCAACACTCCACGTAAAACATCGTTTAAAATTAGATATTCCTGCCTATTACAATTACTTTTTTAAATATAAAAATAAAAAATAAAGTTTTAAAATCTATAATCAATATTTGCATGATTCGTATTTTAAAATAGCTAACGATTTTTTAACTATAACAGGAGTGCTGAAAATCTACAATAGGCGTCTCTCTTACCCTTGGTTTTAAGAATAGCTTAAGGTGGGGATTTAGGGAAAGAGATAAAAGTCGAGTGTTTTTTGCAGTTTTTGTAGTAAAAAAAATGTTTGGTCAAATTAATAAAATATTGCTCCAGTAGAAACATAGATTCTAATTTTCTTCACATGGTGATATTAACAGTTGTAATGTCTGTCATGAACATAGTGGCATTAAATGACAAAAAATGTAAATGAAAATAAAACGTTGCCATTAAATTCTAGGAAACCCTTGATAGATATTAGACAGCTGTCAAGGTCACCACGTTAAGAAAATTGGACTATATTTCTAAAGAATCAAATTTTTGATTTATTTTTACCAAAAATGTTTTGATATAAAAAACTGCAAAAACACTTAACTTTTTCTCGCATCCGCTATATCCACACCTTAATAGCCTATCTCACTGAAAGTTACCCGGAAATTTAATACACCATAGAATCGGAACCAGAAATCATATCTAAGTGCGGCGTTTTTTTAATCTTAATTTCACAACAGTGAAATTGGAATCAATGAAATAGGTTGATTTTTAAAAAAAAATTTGAATAGTTATTTTTCTATTTTGTGTTTTTATTAAATGTGGTAAATAGTTTAATTGGTCCGCTGTTTTCTAAAGTAGAATACAGAAAACTACATCACGCTTGGTTTGAGCTCTATTGCCTTGCTTCTTATATGCTATCTCTGGGTTGAGATGGGCTCTTAAGTTTACATCTCATTTATTAGGTAATAGCATTGTTAATAACATAGTTGGTGACCTGGCGGCTGGGGTTCAATCTTCGGTCCCAGCACAGATTTATCTGATTACCAAACCCTTCCTTCACCTCTGACAAGACATCTTGTGAATGTGGGGAATGCCAGGCCTCCACCATGGTTCGGATTCCACGTCAAACTGTAGGTCCTCCATTTCATCTCGCAATCACCCTACCATTACACATTAGCGTAAGTGCGTATAACCCGAACGGGTAGTAAGACGTGGTGCTAATAATAATAATAATAATAACATAGTTTCCTGTCTACCAATATACTGATACAGGCAATATTATAGAGATAATTGTAGATTTTAATCTTAGATAATGTCTTGATCTTTTGACCTTTTCACAAATTGACTAATCAGTTTTTTTGATAAATCATTTGAAATAAAAATAAAAAAGTGTTAGATTATGTCTCCAAAAAATAATTGTAGTTGTTGACACATTACCCGCCTCTGTGGCGTAGTTGGCTAACGCGCTTGTCGTGTTGAGCTCGACTGCAAAGGACGGGGAGATCGAGGTTCGAATCTCGGTTGGGTGAACTGGGGGTGGTTTTTCCTAAATGGTTTTCCACTCTACCTCCACGCAAATGCGGGTTCACTTCCTCTAATTCAACCTTCCCAATTCCTAATCCATTAGAGTAATTAGTACTTAAAGCGTATAACCCGAACGGGTAGTAAGACGCGGTGCTAAGTATTATTATTGTTGACACATTCCTTGTGGTAGGGACAGTATTGTAGATGGTAAATGCTTCACTTATATAAAAATAAAAGTGTCAGTTATACAAAATAAATGAACAAAAGCTATGCTAATATAATAAAAATAAATTCGTAAACAAATATTAATGAGACAGTACCAAAGGCATCTGACCCACCTGTGTGGCTACATTCTCTATATATGCAATGCATAATATTGACTTAGTAGTTTTTCACAGCTCAAAAACAATTTTAATAAGTGAAAAACTTCCATTTCAAGTTTGAAAATTCCCTCTTTCTCTTTAAGCGTCTTTGACTTTCTTGACATTGAACAACCATTACTACCCTAATAGATGCTTTATGTATGTTTACTGATGATATAATACCAACCATTACTACCCTAATTGGTGCCTTATGTATATTTACCAATGTAGTAATATAATTAATTAAAATATCAAGTATTATTATAACTAACTGATAGCATTGATCATCTGTTCAATATTATCTTTTCATTGAAATAAAACTTCTAGAAACTACGAATGTGCACGCCACATTTTCCAGAGGCAATAACCCTTAAGGCCCGGTCAATATATTTTTTGTTCCGGCATCTCTGCAAAAGGCTAATGAATGAAATGCATTCTGACTATTATAAGTAAATTGAATAAATGTATAAATAATTAATGAAAGACACAAAAATCAATCAGTACATAAAATAATTCAGGAACATTGTCAGAACCATACTTTTTTTTTATTGCTTCTATTAATACGTTCAAAACTGGATGTGATCGACTCTACAATAAGAGATCATGTTTCCAAGAGGGGTACATAGTCTCAAAGCTCGGGGGGGCTAGGGGGTGCTTGAACCCCTTCGATTTAATTGTTATGGTGCTCGGCCTTATTTACAAAATTAGGACTGAAGTTGCCTGAGGAAGAGTTGTGGTACAGGGAGTGCTTGAGAGAGTAGAGGAAGCAAAGCTGCTGTAATTAGGTTGGATAGGAATAAAATCCTAAGGAGAATGATGGAGATGAAGTATTTAAGAGAAATACCGCAAGGGATATCAATAACGATATGGGAGGCGCAAATAATAGCACGTAATTAAGGGAGAGGAGAAGAATGGAAGAAAAAAATTAAGAAAGAATTGTGAAATAGCACAGAAAATGGTGGCATTTTACTAAACTGACCCAGTCACAAGCTGAAAATAGATGATGATGATTAAAAAATATGGGTATTACTTAACATATATTTTAGACCCAATCAGTTAAGACTCCTCCCCCTTTTCCCCTCAATTTCATAGAACAGAGCACAGGGATTTATTCAGGATTGGGGTTAAAAACCATAAGGATATGTAACAGTTAATGGAGTGTATTTTATATAAGTCATATATTTAATAGTGCACTAAAGATTACATAATTTAAAAAAATAAACATTATATTTATATATATATATATATATATATTAACGCTTGGTAAAATATATATATATATATATATATTAACGCTTGGTAAAATAAGCTTTTATAACCAAGCTAATATATATATATATATATATATTTATTAAAGATTTTATTCTATATTATGTGAACGCTTCACTGAATCGTCGAGTACATCATCTGGAGTGACTGAAATATATCTAAAAATGTTATTTTAACATTTCAACACGTGTCAAGAAGGCAGGGAATGTGAAAGGGGGGGAGGGGGTTAACACACAAAAACTAAACAAAAACTGGGAAGGCTATCGGTTAGCAAGTAGGTAGTCATATACTCAGTACTCCAGTATATACGTATGGAAAGATAACCCAAAACTATTAAACTTTAAAATTATTTCGCAGCCTCCTTTCAATGGTTTCCTTTCATCAGGTATTTAAATTCATATCGCGAATATAAGAGTTAATAAAGTGATTTGGTCTTCAAACATAAGATCAGCCGTATCATGTCCAGCTAGTAAGACGATTCTGTCCTTCAAATCTGGAATAAGGCAACAACTTTACGGCATAAACCAAAATGGGGAAGGTTGTGACTAAATAAAAAAGGAGAAGATCATATTACCTTCACACTTCCTCTGTTCCTTGTTAATTTTGTAGCCAGCAGGACATTGAGTCACTCCCCCTTGGATCTCGCAGTGAAATGATCCTTCCTTGTTAATGCAGAGCTGCGTATTTTGGTCACAGTTGTCCAACCCTTCTTCACACTCATTGATGTCTAATCACACACACAAAAAGAAAAGTAAATGTAATTTAATCATATTTTTTTAATCTGACAAAAATAAATATAAAAACCCAACAAAAACCCCACCCAACTCGTTGGCCTCGTGCTTTAAGGCGTCACTTTCGCCATAGACTTGTACTGTCGATGACGAGAAGCTCGAGGTTCGAATCATTAAAAGTGGTACTGAGAAGGTTTTTTTTTTACAAAATGGTTTTCCACTCTGTATTCACGCAAACACGGGTACACTTCCCCTAAATTCAACATTCCTCATCACTAACATATTATTAAATATGCATTTAATCTGAACACGGTGACCTGGCGGTCTAGGGGTAAGGTG
>CABFOV010005026.1:0-46601 GCA_902141375.1 Timema poppense | reverse complement strand
ATATACCTAAATGTTGACTGTCAGAAGTCAGCTGTGAGCTGTCAGTCAGCACCAAAGAAGCCACGGGGCTACTGTAGATCTAACCAACACGCAATGCAGACCGCGACGCCAGAAAGACTCACAGTTAACACATCACAACTTTCTCCAAATAGCGCGGGTTGATTCAAGAGCACGTGATACACTAATAGCCCCTTGTGACGTCACACGGATTGAGCAAAGATTGTTCTTGGAACACACAGATAAAAACAAATAAGAACCCTTCAAACGATCGTGATCATTACAAGCGGTTTAGTAATAGTTACATTTATAATGATCGTGTACACGTTAGTGTTTAATTTCCTACTCATGATAATATCAACAGTTGTTGAATATGTTACGAAGAGAGCGGCCTAAGATGACAAACTTTTTAAATGAAGATAAGTGTCCATGAAATTCCAGGACACCCTCGACAGATATTCAACAACTGTTGATTTCACTACGTGAACCAAATTAAACTCTGTTTGTACTGGGGAAATATTTGGTTTATTTTGAGCTAACAAATGTTTTGATATTAAAACTACAAAATCACTGACCTTTTCTCACGTCCCCTACACCCACCCCAAGAAAGTGGCTTTACTTTATCACAATCACCGAGCACGGCTCTTAGGAAGAGTTTTTTTATATCATCACGATCATCGACTAGTAGTCTCACTCCCACATCCTAAACTAGTCAATAATGAAGTTTCCCAACCTCTCTCCAGGCCAATGCTGCTGTTAGTATTAATGGTGATAGTATTGTATTCTGTCTGCAGGGGGCGTCAATGGAGTTCTCAGATCCTCACCACCAGATGCCTCTGGACTTCTCCAGTCCCCCTCAAGAGATCCTGGATCTGTGTGTGAGAAGGGACAGAGGGCCCACTCCCCCGGTTAAACTAGGGGTCTCGAGACACGAGGTACTCCTGGAGGGTCTGCAACCCACAGGGTACCACGTGGCGGTGCCAGCGCTGACCATGAGCTCTCAGGTAACCACAACATTGCTAGAAGATGCTATGTCTGGTCGGAGTAAGACTTGTTGCCAACATCAGGAGAATGTGTTGTAGGTCCTTAGCACGACGACACGCAGCAACAAGCCCACCAGACCCTTTAAAGCGTATCCAAAGGATCCGTTGTGTCTGGCGGCGGAGACGCTGCTGGGTGGAGAAGCCTCCAGTGAGGCATACCTAGAATTCCGTCGCAAGATGTTGGAACAGGTCCATGCGGTGACGAAGAACTGCAGCAGTAGCAGGGTTACAGGACAGATGAAGAGGTCGGCCAGTCCTCAGCAGCCCAGCTCGACTGAGGGGAACACTGGGGAGGAGTGCAAGGACGCTGCATATTGGGAGAGGAGGAGGTATGTTCTCTGATAGTAGCAGGGTTACAGGACAGATGAAGAGGTTGGCCAGTCCTCAGCAGCCCAGCTCGACTGAGGGGAACACTGGGGAGGAGTGCAAGGACGCTGCATATTGGGAGAGGATAAGGTATGTTCTCTGAGAGTAACAGGGTTACAGGACAAATGAAGAGGTTGGCCAGTCCTCACCAGCCCAGCTCGACTGAGGGCAACACTGGGGAGGAGTGCAAGGACGCTGCATATTGGGAGAGGAGAAGGTATGTTCTCTGAGAGTAGCAGGGTTACAGGACACATGAAGAGATCACTGATTGGAATACTGAGGAGGAGGTATGTTCTCTGAGAGTAGCAGGGTTACAGGACACATGAAGAGGTCACTGATTGGAACACTGAGGAGGAGGTATGTTCTCTGAGAGTAGCAGAGTTACAGGACACATGAAGAAATAACTGATTGGAATACTGAGGAGGAGGAGGTATGTTCTCTGAGAGTAGCAGGGTTACAGGACACATGAAGAGGTCACTGATTGGAACACAGAGGAGGAGGTATGTTCTCTGATAATAGCAGGGTTACAGGATACATGAAGAGGTCACTGATTGGAACACTGAGGAGGAGGTATGTTCTCTGAGAGTAGCAGGGTTACAGGACGCATGAAGAGGTCTTATGTTCTCTGAGAGTAGCAGGGTTACAGGACACATGAAGAGGTCACTGATTGGAACACTGAGGAGGAGGTATGTTCTCTGATAGTAGCAGGGTTACAGGACACACGAAGAGGTTACTGATTGGAACACTGAGGAGGAGGTATGTTCTCTGATAGTAGCAGGGTTACAGGATACATGAAGAGGTCACTGATTGGAACACTGTGGAGGAGGTATGTTCTCTGATAGTAGCAGTGTTACAGAACACATGAAGAGGTTACTGATTGGAACACTGAGGAGGAGGTATGTTCTCTGATAGTAGCAGGGTTACAGGATACTTGAAGAGGTCACTTATTGGAATACTGAGGAGAAGGTATGTTATCTTAGAATAGCAGGGTTACAGGAATGATGAAGAGATAATTTTCCATCCTATTAAGGGATTCCAATCTCATTTTGTCAGAGATTCAAATATACAGTTTTAAGAACTTTGCTGTTTGCAGAAACTTAATAAATTGTATAAGCTGTGGGCTCATAGAATTGTTTTGTTATAAGTTTTCTTCCCCTATTTGATTGTATTGTTTGAAATTCCCATATTTGATTGTGCTGTATAATCTAAATATATCAACAAAATCTCACTGAAGGGCTTTAGAGGAGTGTGTGAGAAACACTCTTTCTCTCATTGAACAGCAAGTGTTGTTACCTTGTCCCCAGGAAGAACAACGAGGCGGCCAAGAGGTCGCGAGATGCGAGAAGAGCTAAAGAGGACGAGATTGCCATCAGGGCTGCCTTCCTTGAACAGGAGAACATGAAGCTCAAGTATGAGGTGGCTGCACTGCGCAGCGAGACGACCAAACTCAGGTGTCTGCTCTACAACAGCTGAGCTCTTGGTTGGCAACACTGCGCAGCGAGACGGCCAAACTCAGGTGTCTGCTCTACAACAGCTGAGCTCTTGGTTGGCAACACTGCGCAACGAGATGGCCAAACTCAGGTGTCTGCTCTACAACAGCTGAGCTCTTGGTTGGCAACACTGCGCAGCGAGATGGCCAAACTCAGATGTCTGCTCTACAACAGCTGATCTCTTGGTTGGCAACACTGCGCAGCGAGACGGCCAAACTCAGGTGTCTGCTCTACAACAGCTGAGCTCTTGGTTGACAACACTGCGCAACGAGATGGCCAAACTCAGGTGTCTGCTCTACAACAGTTGAGCTGTTGGTTGGCAGAACTGCCCATAGAGGACATTGAATGACCCAGGTGTTGGTAACAGTGACTCATTTAAGATAAGTGTGTGCTATTGACTATTGTTATAATAGTCTGTTACAAGGATATTAACTAGTCGTACAAACTAACACAGTTGAAAACTTGTGACGTGACGTGACAAATGTGACAGATGGACCGTGTCTGTCTGTATGTTCTTGGGGAACACGCGCACCCACAGAAACACCCACCTGTATTCCCTTGATACGTTATTAAGGTGTCCAGGATCTACAAATTTTTTTATAAAATTACAGAATTGGGGCTTTTTGGCTTCATAAACAATTGAAACTTTTTATAACTTTCGGTTATCCTACACATTATTCTACATTTCTAGGAGCTATTCCTTTTTCATGATAGAGAAAAAAAAAGGTTTTATGTTTATTTTTTTGTGTCATCTTATTATGAAAAAGGAATACTGTACTTTCCAATATTAAAAATAATGTGTAGTTGTTACCTAACCATCCTTTAACTATCCCATCACATTGTTGCACATTGTTGCCACACTCTTTTCATCTATTTACTATCCATTGGCCAATTATTTGGTTTATAATCAATATGAATACAAACTTAAATTAATGTAATTATTGTGTATTCCTGCAGTGCTCAATACTTGTTATTCAAAATAATAATTCAATTTGCTGAACCAGTCAACAATGTTCTCCTACAACTCGCGTTAAATGCTCTGTGTTACTCAAGCCGATTTGTCCATTTTGTATGAGAAATGGACATTGGACACTTTCTACGATAATAATGTGTCATTCAGCTTGAGACAAGTCGTGTAATTAGCAACTTATTCAATACATGTGTGAAACTTTAACTATAGTGAAAGTTTGTTACTGGTAGAACAACGTATGTGTATATTATAGAAATAGAGTAGGGTTACCAACCATACACTTTTGGGGTGACAAAACAGCGTGATCCTACTTTTAATTCATCCAAGCCAAATGTACTTTTTTTTAAAAACTTTTTGTAATTATTGTAGAGAGTACAAAGATTGGTTGGTTCAAATCTAGAACAAGTCAAAATATTATTTTGATTGATTGGTAATTAATATTAACTATTGGCATAGCCTATTACTTAAAACTATTATTGATCCTTATTTAGTGAATGTTACAGCTGATTTAAGTTACCAATGTACAACATTTTATATGTTGAAGTAGCCTACCAAAAGCAATGTTTGAATAGGAAGCAATAAGGACATTTCTCTACCATTGTTGATATCCAAATATACCAATTTCCCTGATGGAATAAAACAATTCTCTGACTTTTCCAGGTTTTCCATATTTTCCTAGTTTGTGGTCATGTCATGTATAAGTTAAACGAACGGTTATTAAATTATGTGATATTTTCATTCCTTTTAATAAAAATTTGAAGAATAAAAATAAAAAAAACCTCCCCCTTTATAATTTTTATAATGTATTCTTTTTGCAGGATCGAGATATGGTAGCCCTAAGTTAATGGTAATATTACACTTGGTATTCTGTTTAAAAAACAAATAGTATAAATATAAAACTAAGAGTACCTATTCAGAAAAGTCAATGAACATCAGTTTGTTTTCTAGTAGCTTCTCTAAACTTGACAACTCACTTTGAGGTTAAGATACAACATTATACCACAACATTGACTTTCCCTTGGTCAGACGATGGCTCCTAATTCCTCCTCAATAATTTGGGTCTTTACCAAGTTGAGCAGCTTACTATCAGCAAAGGTAAAAATGTGATCAATTGAACACTTGACAGTAATGTGCAGCAGCCATGCTGATTACATTCATTTAAACATTTCACGTTGCCTTAGTAAAATGTTTGTTAATTTTTCATTACTAGTATTATTATGTGTTATCTCTTTCAACAGGGCCATTACCTTGTCCAAATTGAGTCGCCCCCAGCATGTCCTGTCAGCAGTATCCTTATTTTAGATCCTGAAACTTGATCATATATTCTTGCTTGAGGTCATCAATCTGTTATATTTGTCTTTATGGTATCACTTCATCGTTGTCTTGAATAAAACATTCCTTCTCATAATGTGACCCATCAAGTTTGCGCTTCCTCATAGAACCACCTGCAGAATGGTGCTCTTTTGATTAACTCTAGATAAATAACGCCTCAAATACTTTTTAATTGAGTCTCTGAATATCAAGTTTACAAGTTGAAATTGAAAAGCTTTAGTGAGCTTAGTAGTTGAATTAAATGGTTCAAATTGGGCTACCAGGGTGATGACACAAAATGTATATTTTTAAAAGTGTTATTTATCAACAGTTTAAACCCCAGTATTACCCCTGGCAAGGGTTACATAAATGTTACATAATGTTAAACTGGTTATAGTTACATAACTGCAGTGGCGAACTGGCCGAGGGCAAGCGGGCCCCCTTAAACATTATACAATATGTTAAGAACTTTTAGGAGCTTGGAAAAATAATATAGTTTAATTATACCCTTTTACCACTTAGGTATTGTTTGAAAAAATTTATTTATTTAAAAAAAATAATTAAATGATGTCCTTATAGTTGTAGGTGGGCCCCCTTAGTAACCTGGCAGCCAATATTTTTAGACCCGGTCCACCACTGCACAGCTGTCATAATATATTGAAATTGGCTACAGTTACATAACTCGTATAATATTGAATGCTGAACAATGTGAATCAAATGTATTGTTTACTGTGAAAAATGATGTAATATATTTTTTTATATACATATTGTTTGAAATTAGAACACCATCTTTCCCTCAATCCTTTTTCCCAGAGTGGTTAGAATGAATGCAGATAAGTCATTAAAGTAGCTTAATTAAGAATTTAGCGACTTTTACGGGTATGAAACGACTAATTTTAATTTTTAGCGACTAATCTGGCGACTGGATTTTCCTTAGTTTTCTTCCAAGTTCATGTTCATAATTTTGAATTTTAATGCTGTAGAATTTTGATTTTTGAGTTACCATACTGCAAGAACGCATAATGCATTGCTTTGGTCTACAGAAGAACTATAAGCTATCTATCTGTTTTTCACAAATCACAGTAACATCGTTTCGGATTCGGGGATCACTTCAGTCCACTGATATTCTTACATTCAGTTAAGATTAATATATGCATTTTTGGTTTGGTGACAAATCTGACAACATTTATTTTATCGTTTAGCGACAATTTAGCTACTTTCTGACACTAATCTACATTCTAGCTACAACACTTGTATGGTCGTTGGCAAGAATAAACTCTTAATGCTTATTAATCGTTACTAGACTGCAGCACTGCTTAAAACAAAAATATTAACAAACGTACATAATTATGTGATATAGAGAATAAAAGTTACACTAAGGTTAGTTAATCTAATATACGAAAAAATTTGGTAGAATTAAAAAGCTTGGGATAAGATATATATCCTTCGTTCAGTAGTATGAGCGTAAGGGGCAATGATTCGTTCCCTTTTAGTGTCAGTTGTGAGAACTGTAGATCACAGTCACTATAGAAATTAAGAGTCTAGTAGTGAAAAGTGAGTGAGACTGTGAGCTAGCTCACGCCAAGGGTCTGGTTCCATTCAACATTCCAGAGAAGAGTGAGAGTCCACAACTTTATGGCAGCGAGTGTAACACATGTGGGAGGGGAAAGTTGTGTAGGAAGGGTTGGAAACATCTCTTTATTTTTAACTATGCACTAACTAACAATTACACTTTATCTCTATCTGCTATGAAAAAAATGCCATACAACCGACAAAAATTTAAATATTAAACTACCGAGTCTCCTACTATATAGTTCGAGATAACTAAATAGGTCGCAGCACCATTGCTTCAAAATATATTTTCATTTACACTCAGCTCACAGATAATTAAAAAAGTTAAGTTTCTGCTATCTGTGTATTATTAAAAATATAATCTACAGACCATAATGAGTGCATTTTTTCTGTATTCGAATAATTTGATTACATTTATTATATTTAATGCATTGATAGCCTAATTTTAGTACAAAGCTAAATAATCTAGAATTTTACTTCACAATAAATAGAAGGAAAGTCTTTTCCTTTACATCATAATTAAAATAAAATCTCTTACAATGACTCACAACGATATGGATTCTCGTCGAAGTACTGCAGCTCAATTCTTTATGGAAGATAATGAGGAATTAAACACATCTTATAAGAAGGTTGTACATCAAAACCAAATCACATCTGTTTCTTTTATTATGGTGCCAACATGTTTGATAGGGTTCACGACTTTTGAAGGGTGGATTACTTATACAACCATTATTCTATAAGGCGGGAATAAAATGTTTTTTAAAAAGACACATTACCTGGGACTAAACGTTTGAGCTTATTTTATTATAAAATTCAATAAAACAACGAGAAAACTTTTTTTTTTTAGATATGGCTAGGTTATGTTTATGAAAACAATAATTTTAATATTATGCATAGATAGGTTAGCCAATTTGTCTTAAGAATACTATTTAATTTTTTTTTAAACTTTTGTTTTTCCCCACGACTTCCAGTACTTTGAAAAGAGGACAGGTTAAATAACCCTAGTAAAGCAAATGACTACTTTATTTCTTTTTACAAAAGGGGTAAGAGGTTAGGCAATCTACATTTGATCCCGGGATCATGATCAACTTAACATGCATACAACCTAATGTTCACTTAACTTAGATAAACACGTGTGTGGTCCAGATTCACGTGACATTAAGTACAGAAATGTAAAAACTCGAGCAAAACACAGACAATGAATTTGGACTGTTTGAAAACAAATTGTTCACCAAAATGGAACCCAGTATTTATGTCTGATTTAAGCTTTAAATACTTGCAATAGAAACTTTACTGGAGTTACAAAATAAAGTGTAACACGAAGATACAACATTTTTGTTTTCCTGATATGTGGGCAAATGAGCTCCATACAGGCCTACAGAAGATGTCTTCCGCACACCTTAAACGGACAAATGAAGTTCTTTATAAATAGCCATGTTGACGTTCACAATATGAGCGGCAAACTATAGCATATGGTACTCTTCACGTAACCAGAACATTCTCCCATGGACAACGCTTAGGTTAAGTGAACATTAAGTTATTAGGCCCTACCACAAATTTGAGCATACCTAGGTGTTGGTTTCTGAGGAACTCTCTTATTAATCAGTGCATACTTGGTAATTTTCGTCAAATAAGAACACAAATACTGATGTTCTAGTTTGATAGAAGCCACGGCTGTTGGTCCTTTTTGGAACTATAAAGGTGCTGGAAAGGGACGAGGTGTAATTTGTCTGTGTACGATGGAAGAGGGAAAGTTTGGGGGAGGACTCTACTGGCGACATACCTGCTGTTGATGGACCAGCATATGCTGCCGGTATACCATCAATAACACTTAAGTGTAATCTCTCATCTTTATTGAGGTCCCTAAATCCCGGAACTAGGCCACTCACGCGGATTGTGAAATGTTTCAGATTGTCGACTGGTTGAACCAAGCGACGCTAGCCACAGATTCAACAAAGACAGACTTGTTGCGCAAAGTCCAAGAGGTTATAATCAATAAAGACGACAGTCTACTGGACAATTTCCTCGACGAAGTGCTGGGGTTCCAGAACGACCGCAACCAAGATGTCAGGAAGTTTATTGTAGGGTTCATCGAGGAGGCCATGTGAGTGAGGTTATGTTAGACAATCAACTCGATTCTCCGCTGATATTGTTGACATGTTCTCCACTTGGAGGTTAACAAACAATAGATTAGGTTTGTAGTTTATTATTGTTAGGTATTCTATTTGGAACTAAGCCAGTTTGTAAGTTGAGTGCTAGTATACAAGCATGTATTTATAAAGTACTCACCAACGACCGCTCTCCCCACAGAAAGAAAGATCCAGACCTGCTCCCCAAGGTGATTACGAACCTCCTAATGCTCCTGGATGATCAGAGTGTACAAGTTCAGAAACGTGTCATCCAGGCCGCCACAAATGTGTACCGAAGCGCACTGGGCTGGCTGTCTCGAGCGCGCTCAGTCTCAGAAGAGATGGAGGCTGCCTGGAACGTCATGGCGCGTATCAAGGTCAACATTGTCAACTTGGTGGACAGCGACAATGACGGGTGAGGCAAATCATTTATACGTCGTCAAGGAGGTGGACTAGGCCGGGTAGCAAAGGAAGTAGTAACACTGATGATGTCGGGATTACTTGATTTGGTTCCTATGACCTAAAGATCACTAACATAAGCTCGTTATTTCATCTACAAATGATCTTAAGATAAAGTTCTGCGGAATTGTTCCGGTTAATTCTCAAGCTGTCACTTTGTTTAGTATCCGGACTCACGCTGTCAAGTTCCTGGAGTGTGTAGTATTGCTGCAGACCTATCCCACGGCGGATAGCATGAGGCGAGACAACGACTTCTCATTGGAGGACATCCCTCTCACCCTGAAGATTGCGCGGCGTCGCAAGCTGGAGGAGGAAGCCACGTGAGTCACACTTTTATTATAAGACAACTTTACCATCAACGAAAAGTTACAAGTCACAGCATGTCAGCACTGTGATTACCTGATGTTTTCAGGATGGTGTTCGAGCTGCTGGTCAAGTTCCACGGCTCTCAGCATGTTAGCAGTGTTAACCTGATGACCTGTATGGGGTCCCTCACGCTCATAGCCAAGATGAGGCCTCAATTCATGGGGAGGGTGATCGCGGCCATGGAGACATTGCACAGTAAGGCTCCTTCATAACGTTACTACTCCGATCACTGCACAGTAAGGATCCTTCATAACGTTACTCTCATTGTTATTTTAAAACACTCTATGTCCAAGATATAATAATTGCACATATGCACTCATAAAAGAGTGTAGTGATGATGTTGAATGAGCACAAGAAATTACAATTTAAACGAGTATTGGCGCTAAGTGACGAGTTTGTGACCCAGATATTATCTGAACTAGAACCCTCCTGAGTCGTAATTACCCGCTAACACGCTACTGACTATTTTCAGCCAATCTCCCCCCGACCCTGTCCAAGTCCCAGGTGAGCTCCGTGCGTAAACACCTCAAGATGCAGTTGCTGAATCTCCTGAAGCACGCGGCCTCTATCGACTACCACAACAACATCACGACGCTGCTGACGGACCTGGGAGCCACCCATCAGGAGGTGAGTAACACCAACATACACTCCCGGGAGGTTCAGATCTAGTTGATGTGCTACCAGGAGTTCACTAGGAATACAAGGATAGGAACAAACACATCACACTTTACACCGCTGCCACTGGACTATGGTAAAACAATCTGATTGGTCGTTACAGAAACTAGTCTTTCTTGCTGGTATATCTAGATGCGAGGTTGAATAGTTGTGTCTTTCTGTGAGTTTGAATAGTTGTGTCTTTCTGTGAGTTTGAATAGTTGTGTCTTTCTGTGAGGTTGAATAGTTGTGTCTTTCTGTGAGGTTGAATAGCTGTGTCGAGCTGTGAGGTTGATTGTGAATATCTCAATCCTCCCCTAAAGTTTTATATTTTGTCATTGTTAAAAGTTGTATCAGTCTAACTCTTGTTTTTAATCGCTGTGCTCCTGTTGGTATACACTTGTAATAAGACCAAGGAGTCGGTTTTTATTTAAATCCCAGTATAGCAACAGTAATAGTTGATGCCCTCTAGAATCAAAGGGCCGAGGAGTTGAACTGTCCAGTCCTACGAAGGGTTTTCAAACAGATTGACAATCCTCAGGTTATGAAGTCGCTACCAAAGACGGAAGAGGTCCGACGTCGCCAGAAGAGGCTTGCGGCGGAGAACGCTGTGATCCACGCTGTGGCCCCCAAGAGGGCCCGGGTGGAAATCCCCGAGGAGGTAATGGAGGATGACAACACAAGCACCGAGGATTCGATGTCACTTTCGTCGCCGTCGATGATTCTTCCAGACCGAACCAAGAGACAGACAGATCTGGTGATAGATCTAACGGAGCAGTTTATCGTCGAGAGGTTGAACCCAGAGCTGACCACACAGCTCGTCATGATGTCCATGGTGAGTATGTCTGGTGATGATGTCCATGGTGAGTATTTCTTGTGTCATGATGTCCATGGTGAGCACGTCTCGTCATGACGTCTGTTGTTTTTGCCCAGCCCAAGCTGCCCGACACAATGCCGCCACACTTCAGCGCGATGTACACCCCGATAGCAGCCGCAGGGACGCACGGCCAGATCAAACACGTGGCGCGGCTGATGGCCACACAACTGTCGGCCGCGGGACTCGGCCCTTCCGGGAGACCGTCCAAGAAACTGAGTGCAACCACCAAGGTCATTATATTAAACTTTGTTATTAAATTAAGTTTAGAACTAGCACAGGTTAATACTAGGTGATGGGCCTGTCATGGAGGTGACTGGTCCT
Organism: Timema poppense; assembly: GCA_902141375.1. Taxonomy (NCBI): domain Eukaryota; kingdom Metazoa; phylum Arthropoda; class Insecta; order Phasmatodea; family Timematidae; genus Timema; species Timema poppense. The sequence continues at coordinate 35,046 of CABFOV010005026.1, read as the reverse complement.
TATAGAACTGCACGTATTGTCCTGTGTTCAGATCCTGACCAGCTCATATTCCTTGATACGCTTGTGTTGATTATTTCTTTATTACCGCTTCTCACTGCCTGTTCAGGCTATACGTGTGGTAGGCTGACACCTTAACTCGGTCGGTATGAGCTAAGGGCCCCGGGTTCAATTCCCGGCATGGCCCTTTAAAATTGTTACTGGTGAAACCCTTTCACAGCGATGGTTTAATGGCCGGGGACTGGCTGTTGTGCCTGTCCTAGTCCTAAGTTGGATTATAACCAGTAGTGGATGTAAAGCATAGTATGATGGGGTAGGGATGAGGAAGACAGTACTATAGAGGTAATGTACCCACATTTGCATGGAAGGAGAGTGGGAAACCATTTAGGAAAAACCAGCCTCAGTAGACCCGACCAGGATTCGAACCTCGGATCTCTCCGTCATCAGTAGGCCAGTTTAAAGAGAGAGTGACACCTTAGACTATTTGACCACCAAGTTAGCTGTTAATTATTATTAATGGGCGCTAGATTTATATTGTCTTTCATTTGGGCGCCAGTTATGTATCTGTATCTTATCTACTTTCTATGATGAGGTTATTATTAAAATAAATGAAACAAATATTATATTTATTAATTTATTGAAATAATTAAATGTGGTTAACAGATAATGAATCACTATTGGCTTAAGCAATGCAAAGACCTAAGTCGGGGGGGTTCCTTTACCTCAGTACTGGTTGACTGCGAGAGTGTGTGTGCCCCTTCGGGTGTCAGCCCGAGCGCTGCTACTCCTCTAAATAGAATAGTGCCAGGGGAGGGGCTCACCCTCGCCTACAAACTTAGCATAGCCCGTAGGATCTCGTTGAAGAATAGTGCCAGGGGAGGGGCTCACCCTCGCCTACAAACTTAGCATAGCCCGGTGGATCTTGTTGAAGAATAGTGCCAGGGGAGGGGCTCACCCTCGCCTACAAACTTAGCATAGCCCGGTGGATCTCGTTGAAGAATAGTTCTTTCTCAAAGCTTCATGACGAGATGTTGAACAATAGGGTGGGGGGTGCGACATTTACTTTTTCACTTTGAACCGAACTCGAATCTAATATATGAGATACTCTAGCAATTCACATATTTTCGGATGGTAGTTTTATGCTTGGAAATATATTATATGGTGCTTATTCACTTAATTTATACGTTAAAACCATTTAGAAAATATTTTCTCCACAATTGTTTGTATCTAATCTTATAAATCAAGTTATTATCACAAACTTCAACTCATTTACTTCAGATTTGTTCATATTAATCTTAATTTGGAATGCTCATAACAGCTGACGACGGAAATAATCGAACTAAAATTGAGTATTTTAGCTGTCAATATTTTTTTAGGGCCAAGCATCGTAGTTGTTGAAGCTGAATATTTTTTTTTCTAAGTGAAGTCGAAGCTGATTTTTGGTTCAAAGCCCAAGTTGAAGTTTCAATGCTTCGCCCAACCAACTGAACAAACATTGTTCTCGTGTCTGTTTGTAGAATGCGAGAAAACGAGGCTGAGATGTTTTATTGTCCACATCTGCAGAGGTTATGTTTCATCTGTTCCAGATGTCCAGTATGGAGGACGAGGAGGACCAGGTGGCCTCCACCAAGAGCTCGGTGTTAAACGTCGTCTCGGGAATGATGGAAGACGACTCTCTGGCCACCAAGACCACACTCCTGCCGGCCGGGACCTCGGTCAAGGTTGGTAGCGCTGCTCCGAGGAATACCACCCGTATCCACAACCTTGAGCTCTGATCGCGAGATTAGTGGTTTGTTTTACAGCCGGTCAAACAGCGCATCAAGACCTTGAAGTTGTCCGAGATCACCCGCCCCCTGGACGTGGAGACGACGGACCGCATGCTGACGGGCTCGATACACAGGATCCTTAGGGCCGAGAGGGAGGCCGCTTTCGGGGGAGTATCGAGCATCAGGCACAAGATGATCACCACCATCGCCTCCACGTTCAACAAGCTGGTCCGAGAAGGTACGTCTTGCTGTCGAAACTGGACATTTACTGGTGACCTGGCGGTCTAGGGGTAAGGTGTCAGACTTCTGTGCTGGCGGCCGGGGTTCAATCCTTGGTCCCGGCACAGATNCTGGACATTTACTGGTGACCTGGCGGTCTAGGGGTAAGGTGTCAGACTTCTGTGCTGGCGGCCGGGGTTCAATCCTTGGTCCCGGCACAGATTTATTTGATTACCAAACCTTTCCTTCACCTCTGACAAGACATCTTGTGAATGTGGGGGAAATGCCAGGCCTCCATCGTGGTTCGGATTCCACGTTAAACTGTAGGTCCTCCATTTCATCCCACAATCACCCTACCATTACACATTAGTGTGAGTGTGTATAACCCGAACGGGTAGTAAGACGCGGTGCTAATAATAATAATAATAATAATAATAATAATATACATTTACTATAACACTGGCCCCAACATTCTCTGCTTTAACAAGTAGTAAACAGTAACATGTCTATATCTGTCTCTCCGAGGACCACGACTATGTCGGTAATGTTGTTTGTCGACAGAAGTACTGGTCTATCTCCTGGAAGACCTCAAGACCCGCCTCGACCTGGGACTGGCCTGGCTCTATGAAGAGTACAGCTACATGCAAGGTTTCAACCGAGTCCCCAGCTTCCTCAAGAAGGATCAGAGTCCTGACTCTGGCTACAACAAGCTGCTGTGTTCGCTGGCGCAAGGACTCACCGACTCCAAGGACAAGGACTTGTAAGTCCACCCCTGTCATCGCGTCGCGTCTTATTAGTTGTTGTTTGGGTGGAAGCCATATGTACTAATTACACAAATGTGTCAGGGATGAGGAAGGCTGAATTTATAAGAAGTGGACCCCGATTTCCCCATCATTGCGATGCCTTGGAGCATTCAACCACCGAGGGGGATGTAATGAGGTTAATCTAAAATAAACTTGAATCATATACTCCCTCCTAGACAATAAAACATTGGAAAATTCTCTTACTTTTTGTAATTATTTAAATTCTTAAATATTATTTGTCCTACTGGCATTTTGGTTCTGTGCGAGTTGTTATTTGTGATGACGAGTACCCATTACCTTGGAATATGGTCACCGTTCGGACGTTGTCGAGCGGAGAATAGAAATAAATCAAATGATATCATAAAAAAAATAATCAAGCAAAATAAAACCATTAAATCAATAAAAATCTACAATAAATTCTGTTTGAACCGCTTTTTAAGATGAAAATGATTTTGCAAATGAACATTTAAAAAAAATTACATCTTGTGTCTAAAATTATATAAATTTTTCTCAGTAAATTATTATTTTACGACATAAAAATACTTTTAAAAAAATATTCAAATTCATATTTCAATTTGGATTTGATATTTTGTGAAACTCGATTTTATTTGCTTTGAATGAAAATAGCCAGGGACAAAGAACGGACCTCACAGACCTCATGTCGTGTGTCCACAGTTTGTTGAAGCGACTGTACCTAGAAGCGCCGCTGATCACAGAGGAGGCCACGGACCTGTTGAAACACATGTGTGGGGACGACTCCAGAGCCGCCATGGGACTGAGTCTCTTACAAGACCTGGTGATACGTCGCCCTCCCAGACAGCTCACCTTCCTCAACGCTCTACTGGAACACACCGCGCACGAACACCTCGAGGTCAGCGCTTACTCACGGGGACAGTCGATAGCAAGCTTACCTTGCTTGGTTCCACTATGGTGTAGCTTATAAGATAGGGCCATAATGTAATCTGTCAAGGTAAGACTGCTTGAATGTTTCATATTATTCGATTCAACTTAGCTTTTAGTTTAAAAAAGTGTATTTGGCACCTCCTTGCCCCCTATTGGCGAATTTACACTCCTCTCCCCAGGCGAATGTTGGAGCATAACGTTGGTGTTGTCGTGCAGGTGCGCAGTAAAGCTATCCAGTGCGTGGTGGAGCTGTACGACCGCGGGGATCTGCGCAGTATCATAGAGGAGTATGCCATCTTCTATCTGAGCTTCCTCCGTCTGCCTCAGCCCCCGGTGCTCTTGTTCGGACCAGACAGGGGTAGACCCAACAAGTCCGACTCTTGGTCCGAGGATATCGTCAAGGCCTGTCTTTACCTCTACCTGGCGCTGTTACCCAACAACGAGAGTCTCATACACGAGTAAGTGTGTGTCTATATATCTATACCTGGCGCTGTTACCCAACAACGAGAGTCTCATACACGAGTAAGTGTGTGTCTATATATCTCTTACTTGGCGCTGTTACCCAACAACGAGAGTCTCATACACGAGTAAGTGTGCGTCTCTTTACCTCTACTTGGCGCTGTTACCCGACAACGAGAGTCTCATACACGAGTAAGTGTGTGTCTATATACCTCTACCTGGCGCTGTTACCCGACAACGAGAGTCTCATACACGAGTAAGTGTGCATCTATATATAGATATATATAAAGGGCCGGTCCTTGTTTCAGGCTAGCCCGTGTTTATGTCCAGACGGTCGCTGATGTCAAGAGGATCATCTTGCGACTTTTGGAACAACCGGTGCGAGGGATGGGAATGGACTCTCCTCAACTCCTCACCCTTGTGGAGGAGTGTCCCAAAGGGGCAGAGACCCTGGTTACCAGAGTCATACACATCCTCACTGAGAAATGTGAGTTGTGATCCCCCAAACAAACACAAGAGTTTCCTGACCATTACGATAGAGTCACATTCCCGACATTGTAGTGAACCAGGTAGTACCGGAGCTTGGTACCGGTGGTACGGCCCGTGTCATACTCTTGTTTTTCTCTCAGGTCCTCCGAGTGCTCAGCTGGTCGCCCAAGTGAGAGACTTGTACCAGACGCGCGTTTCTGACGTTCGTTTCCTCATTCCCGTCCTGAACGGTCTCACCAAGAAGGAGGTGATTGCCGCGCTACCCAAACTCATCAAGCTGAACCCAGTGGTGGTCAAAGAAGTATTCAACAGGTGAACACAAATCATTGTTAGATGGTTCCTTATGTCCTCGAGGATTCGAAAAAATTTCAGATTTTAAGATTAGAAAAGAAATTATTCAAATTTTGAATCTGATATTTTTTTTTTTAGACATTATGCTTACAAGTGACCTAGCCAAACATAATTATGACAACCAGACCCCATTTCTTTAATTTATCACTTCCTGAATGTATATTAATATAACAAAAAATATTAATATTTAGTTATATTTCTATTTTATATAGCAACTAAGGAATTAATAAAATCAAAAACCCGCCTCAGTGGCGTAGTTGGCTAACGCACTTGTCGTGTTAAGCTCGACTGCCGAGGACGGGGAGATCAAGTTTAGAATCTCGGTCGGGTGAACTGGGGGTGGTTTTTCCTAAATAGTTTTCCATTCTCCCTCCACGCAAATGCAGGTTCACTTCCTCTAATTCTAGCCTTCCCAATTCCTAATCCATTAGCGTAATTAGTACTTAAAGCGTATAACCCGAACGGGTAGTAAGACGCGGTGCTAAAATTATTATTATTATATAATAAAATCAAAATAAAAAATTAAGGAGTACATATCTTTCACACGTGGGAAAGTTGACCTGCTATGTTTACTAGGTTTTTAAAGATTCTGGGATCTGAGATAAAATGAAGATTCGACTTGCTCTGGTTTGAATGTCAATATGAAATATTCTTGAAGCTGGATTGAAGTTCAAAAATTTTTGGTTAGTTTATTTATGCGTGAAGAAAATATATTCAGCTTAGTTCCATAACTCGATCTACTATAATCACTTATAAAATATTTTATTGTGCAGTAATTGTTTGTACTATTTCATTATAATCCAATTAATCAAGTCATAACAACATGCAATTCAATTATTCCATATTACTGGTGACCTGGCAGTCTAGGGGTAAGGTGTTGGACTTCTGTGCTGGGGGTCCGGGGTTCAATCCTCGGTCCCGGCACGGATTTATCTGATTAACAAACCCTTCCTTCACCTCTGACAAGACATCTTGTGAATGTGGGGAATGCCAGGCCTCCACCGTGGTTCGGATTCCACGTTAAACTGTAGGTCCTCCATTTCATATCACAATCACCCTACCATTACACATTAGCGTAAGTGCGTATAACCCGAATGTGTAGTAAGATGCGGTGCTAGTAATAATAATAATAATTATTATTATTATTACATATTAATATTATAACAGCTCAAAATGGCGGTTATTGAACATAGATCGATAATTTCAGATGTCAGTATATTTATTAACAAAGCTTCGTAAAGGAAGTAGGAAATTTCTCCCAAGTGAATGAAACTGATATTTTTTCGAAGCCAAGTCGAACATTTTTAAGCTTCATATACCTCTATTAAATATTATTTAAAGTTTTCACACATTTGTGTCAAAATGGAAATTAGTACTAAATGGTCAGAATCCTGAAACATGAGTGGTTTGATTGATTGTGATTGCGTGTTACTGGGCTCTCACCCTGTCTGATTGTGATTGCAGGTTACTGGGCTCTCACTCCGATGGTATGCTTCACACCTCACCTCTGAACCCAGCCGAGCTCCTCATAGCCCTTCACAACATTGACCCACTCAAGTGCGAACTCAAGACCATCATCAAAGGTTCCTACTTCACTTTCTTTATTTCCTTTTGACCAACTTCTTTGGGCTTAACGTTCTCACACTCTTGTTTCCTCGACAAGCAAGCGTACACAAGTACTGGTGATGTTTTGTTGTGTTTCAGCTACGTCCTTGTGTTTCCTCGACAAGCAAGTGTACACAAGAAGTACTGGTGATGTTTTTTTGTGTTTCAGCTACGTCCTTGTGTTTCCTCGACAAACAAGCGTACACCCAGGAAGTACTGGCCGTGGTGATGCAGAACCTGATGGAACAGAATCCTCTGCCAACACTCCTCATGAGGACAGTGATCCAGTCGCTGGCTCTCAACCCTAGACTGATCGGTTTCATCATGAACATCCTGCAGAGACTGATCCTGAAACAAGTGAGCGCTACCAACCTTACCAACCAACACACACTACCTCTGTTCTGTCGCAATGCGCACGTGTTTTGTTGGACGTTCTTCCTTGCGCAGGTTTGGAAGCAGAAGAAAGTGTGGGAAGGTTTCATCAAGTGCTGTCAGCGCACCAAGCCCCAGAGTTTCCAGGTGCTCCTCCAGCTGCCTCCGGCCCAGCTCCAGGACGTGTTCCAGAACTGTCCGGACCTCCAGCAGCCACTACTGGCTCATGTGATGGGCTTCACCGACAACCAGGTCACATTCTCACGGCAGTTGTTGTTTGTTTTATCCCCCTGTTCGGGATGTACACTTGAGTACTAATTACGCTAGTGGTTTTAGGGTTTAGGAAGGCTACAAGTTATAGGAAGTGTACTCTCATTTGCATCGAGGGAAAATGGAAAACCATTTTGTACACTTGACCGAGATTCAAACCTTGACCTCTCCGTCATAGGTAGTCCATTGTGAGAGTAACACCATATCACCACCGAAGCGGGCTTGAATTCAAGATGTCACAAAGTGTTGTCATGAATTCAGTTATTGTTTAGTCCTTGTAACTCCACAAGATGTCACAGTGTGTTGTCATGAATTCAGTTATTGTTTAGTCCTTGTAACTCCACAAGATGTCACAGAGTGTTGTCATGAATCCAGTTATTGTTTAGTCCTTGTAACTCCACAAGTTGTCACGAATCCAGTTATTGTTTAGTCCTTGTAACTCCACAAGATGTCACAGAGTGTTGTCACGAATCCAGTGATCTTGTTCCAGAGAGCCCACATCCCGCAGTCCATCATGGATGTCCTGATGGGCAATAGAAGGTCCTCGGTGGAGGAATACAGCGGCAGCATGGATATTGTGAGTCAATACCTGTTATATTTGTGTATGTATAACTCCCAGGGGCAGATTGTAACTCCAGGAAATATACCTGTGGTTTGTCTAAAATGGCTCGCTGTCCACCTATCAACATTTAAGATGCAAATCAACAAATACGTTGTGCTACTTCTTTGCTTGTTGGGTGCTGCTGATTGCGGCATCAGGTAATTCAGGAGCGATCGGAATGTTGTGATCCTTGGAGTTTCGTGTTAAATGAGACGAAGTCAGCTTATTGTCTCAAATATTGGAGACAAGGGAACAAATGACAATCGTAACTCGGGAATCGGACCCGGCCACTGAAAGTATCGACCCCTCGGTGCTATATGCAATACTAACTACTTTCTTGGGTACCAGTGACGATGGAGGGTATCGAACTGGTCCAGTGAAGTGAACGTTCTCTGTCGCAGATGTCGCCCACCGAGTTGACCATCGACATGAAGGATGAAGGGGAGGACTCGACGAGGTCTGAACCCGCTCCCCCCGGCATGGACTGAAGGGTCGATATGGAGGACATAACAGGAACAAAACGCAACCAAATAGGAGTGTACTTTACACTCCTTTGCGCACCGCGTTAAACCGCTCTTGGAATCACAAACTTTCCTTATTCAAGTTTATTATGTCATTAAATTGTAGAACGTGAAACACTAACACACATTTACAAACTTTTAGATATCTCAATAACACAATAACACACGGCTTATTCTTCAAGTGGAAATACCGGAGTAACAAGTTGAAAATTACTCACAAAATGGAATAAGATTCTTAAAAAATCTGTTCTATCCGGGTAGATTATGTGTGCATTTTAAAAGTATTAAATACAATTATTTAAAACATTTCTCTACATGATTACATTCCCTAAAATAAAAATACGTTTAAATAAAGTTTACTATATTAAAGCTGTCAGTGCACATAAAATAAATATTTGTGTTGCAAGTATAGCTACGTTAAGGTTTGTCAAAAAATAAAGAAAATTTCTTCATACTTTTCATAAGTTTCAATGTGTATATATAAAGTTGGTAATAGATGTAAATGTATCTACTGTTGGCAGTACTGTGATCCACAAGATATCTCCGGTGTTTGTAAAGTAACTTCACTTACGAATAGTTATAAGTGTTAATAGTGTGTTTTGAGTTCTATCCTCAGTTCGACCTCCAACACCCTTTCCAAATTCACCTTCCTCATCTTTCTCTATTAGGTTAAGTTACTAAGAGCATACTCCACAACCTAAATATTTCACTGATTTTAGAGTTTTATATTTTGTTATTAATCCAACAAAGATCTTATTTAATGAACTGAAATCTGATTGAATAATGGCTTTAAAAACAGTGCGTCAACTTCGTTATTACTATAGTTTAATATCTAGCGCTCGTCACCCAATAGTGCAATATCTATCGCTCATCACCCAATAGTGCAATACCTAGTTCGTCACCCAATAGTGCAATACCTAGCTCGTCACCCAATAGTGCAATACCTAGCTTGTCGCCCAATAGTGCAATATATCATGAATGTCTGAGTAAGCAGGTTGTGTTCAGGGTTTTAATCGAGTCAAGTTTGTTCTAAAACAATGTTCTTGTGCTTCAGGGCAATAATTGTCCTTTTATTTGTGTGAAAAACCATTCCCACCCTCCCATCCTGGCGGATACCCCCCTCATTATTTACAATGGATGTTGTAACACATTGGATGGCATAATAAATATCTGTAGAGAGTTTTATTGGAGGGTTGGTTTTTGTTGACTGGCCTCGCACCCAATCCAGTCGAATATCCGTCATCGTCCCCTTGCTCGGTCCTGAGCGCAACAACACTTTTATACAGGACGGGAAAAAGGACACAAAGGTTTAATTGCATCTAACAAATGCAGCGCATTCTTTAATTGGAACATATACAGTGTAACATTGCACAATCTCGAAGTCTTCAAACAGCAAACACCTTGACGTAGTCTACTTGGAGGTGCTGGTCGTCTCCGATGTCCCAGGTGGGCAGCCATTGTTGTCGGCCATTCCAGAAGTCGATTACTCCCTGGAACGTTTTTAGTTGAATAGATGGAAAATATTGTTTCTGACCAGAAATGCTAACAAATTAACTCAAACTCAGTTGGTATGAACACAATACTTATACATATGTTTAAATATTTGCCATTGGTTCGAACATATATGTAACTCTTTACTGGGTTATAGTACTTTAATACTAAGAGCAAGGCCGAGAGATCCCAAGGAGTTCGATGGCGTTGAAATTAGGAGAGAAAGGACCAAGAAAGAGATCTGAGGATCGGTAAGTGTGAGGGAGAGAAGGAAATAGGACAATCTGGGCGATGGCAGGCGTGTACACAACATTTTAGTTGGGAAACCGGGAGAAACAAGACCCCTATGGGAGGGTACAGTGAGTCAGGTTGGGGATTGGATGGCGAGCTATAACTTAATATTATATTATATATAGTAGAAGGTATATGAAAAGTGGATAGAAACATATAAAAGGGGGACGAACACAATATGGTCTTTACAATGAAAAGAAGAACACAGTTCACACTTTACACTGCTGCCAATGGACAAGGAGGTAATGGTTGCCTCTTTCTCCCCTTTTTTTTTTTGTTTTCTCTTTTAGGAAGTTGCGTTGCGCGTTTCACACTCCTCCCTGATGAGTTCCGATAGAATGAAACCTAGGTCGGGGGATTGGGCGGTGACGATCAATTTTCTTTAAGAGACATCCATTACCTCTTTGTCCATTGGCAGCAGTGTAAAGTGTGAACTGTGTTCTTCTTTTCATTGTAAAGGCCATATTGTGTTTGTCCCTTTTCTATGTTTCTATCCACCTTTCCTGTACCTTCTTCCAAATATAATATTATACAATGAGCTATAACTTAAAGAGTTAGTTGTAAGAGTTCAAGAGAAATGTTAACGTACGGCATTGCCAGAAGAACTGCTCCAGGGCTTCCCGCCAGGGTTGGTTGCGTCATCGGGGAAATACATCCCCCCCACAGCAACGTTCATGATGATGAAGAACTGTAGCAGAACAAATCGTGTTCATTAGTCTCCACCATTCAACCAATCAGAATAACGCACAGGAGAAACTAGTAACTAGCCGTACAGGTTTGTCGAACGGAGCCATCTTGTTGCCCGAGCTGGCCCAGGGGTTGCCAGTGTTCCACTCCCCCAGGCCGTAGAACCCTCCGTTTCCCGGTGTGACCGTCCCCAGCTCGTTGTTGTCAATGGAAAACTTGACGTGGTCTGCAAGTTACAAGTTGTTCATGATTCAGAGATTATCTTAGTACGTTTGAAACTTAACAGGTCTCATGCACAGGGGAGGGATTTTTCACCCTCTCTCCAGGCAGTTTCCTCTTATTCACCCTCCATATCAATAACCTGGTAGTTTCTAGTGAACCAAGGAACTAATTCACACAAAATAAAATGTTGCTTAGCATCCCCTGTGTGGTTTTAAAAAATGTGTAAAATATTGTCTCTTTTAAAAAATGTAATATATTACAGCGGTAGTGGAACTAGGTGGGGGGTGGGTAAAAGGTTGTAAGGGGGATTTGTCCTTTCCCCCTTGGAATAAATATGAGGGTAAGTCAAAATACCTTTCCAGGCAAAATTGGTAAGTTATTTCGCTCTGGCTCATAAAAATTCTCATGTTCTGATATAATCAGTTGGTTCAGAAAATGCGCGTTAATTACCTCAAATACATGGTAAAAAAAAAGGTTATTTATTTCACTTCCCTTTGATGCAAGGACATCATTCAACTTCATGTTAGAAAATATCAAACTTCAAATATCTTCTAGAGGCATCCAATTTTCAAACATTTACCGGGAGAGGGTTCCTGGACACCTCTTGCCAGTTGCGTGCCGGGCCGTACTCGAACAAAGTACGGCCCGGTGCAACGACCAATCGATATCTGGCCTGTGCCTCGCTGGTTTTGTTACGTCACACCACTCACTGTCAGTCCACTCGAGTTGGTACTTGTGGAAGTCCCGGTCCCAGCCATCGCCGGCCGCCGTGTTCCTCGTGAAGTGAGCGTGTTCTCGTCCGTCGCTGTTACTGTCCGGACCAAAGTGAAGTGTGGACTCCATGTACTCGCTGCCAAAGTTCCAGTCTCCGTACTTGAGTTCCCTGTTCCCGCGGCTCTCCGCCATGTCGATCTCTCCCGACGTCGGCCACCCGCCGTACGCGTTGTCCTTGGGCATCAGCCACAGAGCTGCCAAAACGACAAACAGTTGGGTGAAGATCTGTGTTTTGTAAAGTCAAGCTAGAGGGCTATAAAGTGTGTCAGCTACTGACCATTGGATGGGGAGCAGAGCAACCATAGATCAATATTTTACTAATCAATCTGTGAAATTGCCTTAGAGTTGGGTCTACTTTACTATTTTATGAATCCGAATCTTGGAAAATATTATTAACATTAGAGGAAATAGAAATATAATATTATTATTATTAGCACCGCGTCTTACTACCCATTCGGGTTATACGCAACTTACGCTAATGTGTAATGGTAGGGTGATTGTGAGATGAAATGGAGGACCTACAGTTTAACGTGGGATCCGAACCACGGTGGAGGCCTGGCATTCCCCACATTCACAAGATGTCTTGTCAGAGGTGAAGGAAGGGTTTGGTAATCAGATAAATCTGTGCCGGGACCGAGGATTGAACCCCGGCTTCCAGAATAGAAGTCTGACACCTTACCCCTAGACCGGCAGGTCCTCCAGAAATATAATAGAATAGTATAACATTCCTACACTCAGTTAAGTGTTAAATTACTAGTCTGGGGCCTTGTTGTTAGGGCTGTTTCATACACCCCCCTGACCGAGCCAATCAGAAGCAAGTACGCACCTGGCCAGAGCCAATCGCCGGCCGGCAGCTTGGCTCGGACCTCTAGTTTCCCGTACTTGAACGCGAAGGAGTTGGTTGTGTGCATCTTGGCTGAGTGGATGTGGTTCTGAGCGTTTTCGTTGGTCGTCGCTCGGATGTGGAGGGTGCTGTCTTGCACCCAGCTGTTGTCGCGATTGTTCACATATTCTTGGAACTCGTTGTTCTGTAACATCGTCACAACTTTGTTTATAAACACTTCCTTCCGTTCTTCTCGGGGACCAAAAGCTCCTTTCAAAATTAGGTAACTTGTTTCTTACAAAGGATGCATCTTCAAATATTTTATTTTCATATTTAAAACATAACTTAATCAAGTGCTGCTGACAATCTTATATGTGTAGTACAGTAGAGTCCCGACACGCCCGTGTGACGTGCTATTCACTTGTGCAGCGTATATTGCCAGAGACGCCGACGCTACCTCACGGTCCGAAAGAAGAAACAAAGCTGGTAAAGAAACTTTACTCACTAATTATTTCAAACAGTAACTTTGGCATTCTGCGTTTGATATCATAAATATCACATTTAATCAATTACAAAATTTATACTGTAGAGTAATTACTAAAAAACTTTATTTAATTCCTATTTTGTACCTACATTTAATTTGGGTTTGTCTCGCTATCGCCCAGCCCCGTTACCCCACCTGTCGGCCCTGTTTAGGTCCACGGTGGTGCGGGTATTCTCTCATAATATCATTGCTCTAGTTCCAAATGAACAAACAATAGCACCCCTCACCCCTCACCCTTATAACCAAACCTTTGGAACACCGGTGTGCGCATGTCGTCCCCCAGAATAGCGAGTAAAAATTTCAAATACAAATTTTATTCATCAGAAAGAATAAAACAAAGTTTAACTCAACCTATAACTTGCGTCGGTGGTCGAATGGTCCTAAACGCATCGCTCTCGTAATGGACTGATGAGGGGGAGATTGGGGTTCAAATACCGGTCAGGTGTACTGAGGCTGGTTTTATATAAATTATTTTACACTATCCCTTCACACAAATTCAGGTACATTTTCTCTAAATTCAACCTTACTCATCACTAGCACATTAGCCTAATTAATTAATTAATATGGGGTGCTAAACAAACAAACTAAACCTATAAGTGACATTTATCTTAATAAACAACTTAAGTTTACTTAAAAAAAAAGAAATACCTGCTGAGCTGATACTACATAATATACAGTAGCCCCATGACTTCTTTGGTGCCAACTGACGGCTTTGAAAAGTTACCAGACCAAATTATGTATCCCTACGCCGAACCACATGATCTGCAAAAACATGTGTTTAGCAGCTGTCACTTCTGATAGTCAACATTTAGGTATATACCTAAATGATGACTGTCAGAAGTCAGCTGTGAGCTGTCAGTCAGCACCAAAGAAGTCACGGGGCTACTGTATTATCCTGAAAGATAGCAAGCTTAACTTGCATTATTACACTATGGTGTAGCTTATAAAATAAAGTCATAGTGTAATCAGTGAAGGTAAGGCTACCACCCAGGTTAAATGGAGCGCACTCTCACTTCCACAATATTATAAAACGTCCATGTCACTTAGTCCTGCGCTTAATGAGTAGCATACATTTTGTCTCATAAAACACAAAAGAGGTATCATGAGATTAAATTAAAACACAAAGAAACAGTTTCAAACATTCCATGAGCACAACCAACACAAACACACAGTTTCAAACATTCCATGAGCACACCCAACACAAACACACAGTTTCAAACATTCCATGAGCACACCCAACACAAACACACAGTTTCAAACATTCCACGAGCACACCCAACACAAACACACAGTTTCAAACATTCCATGAGCACACCCGACACAAACACACAGTTTCAAACATTCCATGAGCACACCCAACACAAACACACAGTTTCAAACATTCCACGAGCACACCCGACACAAACACACAGTTTCAAACATTCCATGAGCACACCCGACACACTACCCTGGAATATTTAAATTCTTGTGTACAAACAGAAATAACCTAAACGGAAGGAACTGAAAAGTATTTCATTACTGCTCTTAAAACAAATCCTGTTGATTGTTTAGAAGTTGATTAAAGATGTGAGTTTCTCGCTGATAACATCAAACTTGAAGGAGACCCAAGCACTTGTTATCAGAATGTTTGTCAAATAACAACCAGGTGGTGCTGTGAATGAAATCTCCAGCTTGATGTGATAACAGCTATACATTCTCACACTCTCTTTATACAGGCGGGGTTCATACAACGGCCATTTTGTTCTTGGCTCTTTCGGGGACAAACACTCTAAAAGGATGGACAGGAGCCAAAAATGTTGGCATTTAAATGGTTCACTAGATTTGACCTTTACTGATTACACTATGACCCTATGACCCTATCTTATATGATGGACCCTAAATTGTTGAACGGAACTGTCCTCACAGTAGACTAGACTGCTGACGACGGAGAGATTGTGGTTCAAATCTCGGTCGAACACACCGAGGATAGTTTTACACTCTCCTTCCATGCAAATGTGAATACATTTCATCTAAATACAACCTTCCTCACCCCTCAAACCATTATTGTAATTATTACAGTCCGAATGTTTATCAAATCAAGGACACAATAAGTCGAGAACCCTGGACTATTGATCAGCTCAACATGAAGTGTCGTTATGTACTCACGACAACGCCGGGCTGCCATATTTGGTGGTCCCATCTGTCCAACTCAAGGTCGTCAAAGTTGTCGTAGAATATGAGGTCCCCGACACAATACCCCCACCAGGCGAAGCTCCCGGTCACCTCCGAGATGGAGTCCTGGTCGCAACGCTTCTGACGAGAATGGCCGACTCGAGTCTGCCGACAACAGACGTGTACACTAATTACCGTCTCCCTCGGGACATGTCGGCTTCCAAACCCGCTTAGCCCATCATATTAATAAGCAACAATATTAGAAATAAATGTCAGCGTTGATATTAGAAGTTGTCGAGTATTTCGTAAGTAGAAAGTATGTTTTAATCATCGATAGCAATACAGTACCTGGTTGGTTGCAGCCAAGACCACGGCTACCAACGTAACAAGCACAATTCCAAGTTTGATCATGATTGCTGTGAGTATTGTTTACTACTTGCCAGCTTTATATAAAGGATTCTTTATCTGTCGAGAGCACTTGACTTGAAGGGTCCTTAGCGACAGGTCAAGGCTCTTGTCCTGGTTACAGCACTCGACGTGAACATGAGAAACAATGTAGGGGGGCTAGTTATCAGATCACAACATGTGACACTAGAACTCCTGGAGTACATGTGAAGTTGGTGATGGTGGAGTCAAAAGGACTCGCCAGTGTCAACAACATAATATTTAGTCTGTCCTAAATACTTCTTTGTATGTTATATAATTACATGTATTCGTAGCATGTCACTCAAGTAAAATGACATCTACAAACCGTAATCTGCACAAAATGCTAAACTGAAATAACGGAATCCAAAGAAGAGAATTAAAACTGATATATTCTGCAATAATATCATTTGTGTTCTACTTACTGTAAGTGGATGTTTCCGGATACAAACACCATGTTTCGTCACATCATTCTGCAAGTATGGCGGAAACGAAGGCGTGGCAGTTTTAACGGACGTCTGAACCCTTGAACACTTGATGTTGATGAAGGAGCGGACTGTCGTTGGTTCGATGCGTCGAGCTATGAGCACTGCCACCCTAGGGACGTACCAAGTATTGGACAAATATCCAAGTCCTCCAGACTTGTAGTAGTCACGGAGACTAATTGTGTTTCTGTTAGTCGAAGCAGCTGTAATGTTTTCTAAGTCCTTCAAACTCGTTATTTTAGTCAGAATGACTAAATTTGGTTTTGTATCAATCTGACCTAATTTCTTTAGTCAAATAGGCTGGCTATATATTTCCCCTATGTCCATATGACAGCTAAAATACCGGGGCTTTGAGCTCTGTATGTAATAAGGACCTTGCTTTAAGGGTCCTCTTCTCCGTTCTAAGTCCTTATGACTTCACAATATCTATCCCATGACGCCATGGACGTCATGCTCACTTGTTCGAACTTCTGTATGGCTACAAGCAGTTTGTCTCGAGTCTTTATTTGAGGACCTAGTTAGATCAGTATCTCACAAAGATCTTGTTTGTGTGTTACTATTTTGGGTGCACAAAGTGCGGAACACGGCTAGTGTCGTATAGTGGTCCGCACAGATAGTATTTTCTTGCACCTCTTGTTGGCACCACAATTGTCCAAGTGTTTCAAGTTAGTGTGTACCTCAGGGAGGGGGTAACGGTATAAATGTACTATTGAGTGCTCTGGCAGTACCCCCTGGGAAAGGACCGGCCATAGTACTATTTTGTGTTGACACCTGATCGTTAGCCATCATCTAATGTAATTCACAGACCGTCTTCTTACAATTTATTATTTAGTGTGTCTATGGGACCTTTCTTAATTTCAAATCAAGCTAGTTAGCTTGGCCGACATTTAGCTTAGTAACTCTAAAACTATAGGGTTTGCAGTTATATTTTAATTAGTAATTAACTCACCATGTTTTCTGTTTAGACCCTTCTGGTGGTAGCCCGGCTGGTTTGGCATCCAATACTCTCTATCAACTTAACTTCCATTTGACCGTTACCGTGTCGTCTCGGACACGTATTCTCTCGTGCTACGGGAAGTTCCTACATTTTGGGAGTTGTTAAATCCTATCATATTTGTCAGTTTAAAATTTAATGTTTTCCTTTATACTTCTAAGAGTTACATGTTTGACTGACATTTATTAGTTTTCCTGCTATCAATTGTGACCCTATATCATCTTTTTTTTTTTTTTTTATAATAAATCTATTATTGTTTCTTATTTATTTCTCTTTGTTACAGCTATCGTTACCTCCTCTACATATCAGAGTGAAGGGGAAGTCACGATACACATGTCATAGTAGTGAGTCATATTTATTATATACTAATGTTACATCAGCATTGCTGAGTTTATCATTTTTAGTGTCAAGTTTATAAAAATGACTTGTTTGTATTTCACTTGTTAAATTACCAACACTAACAGATGGTATAGAAAGTCGAGCCAAACAACGTTATGTCTTCCTCGTGAATTGTAGGAGATATCAGTGACCAACAATAGAACCAATAAACTAACAACCGACCCGCCTCGGTAGCGTAGTTGGCTAACGCGCTTGTCGTGTTGAGCTCGACTGCTGAGGGCGGGGAGATCGAGGTTCGAATCTCGGTCGGGTGAACTGGGGGTGGTTTTTCCTAAATTGTTTTCCACTCTCCCTCCACGCAAATGCGTGTTCACTTCCTCTAATTCAACCTTCCCAATTCCTAATCCATTAGAGTAATTAGTACTTAAAAGCGTATAACCCGAACGGGTAGTAAGACGCGGTGCTAAATATTAATTAATTAACTAACAACCGCATTCAATAGTTATCGACTATAAGGAATGTTACCAATGGTGTATCAGGAGACATTCCACACAACAAGGTCTGCAGGATATAAAGCGCCCGCAAGAGTTTATGTGACTCTCCAGTGTGTTATCGGAAACCTCCCAAATTGTTGATTGCCATCTTAGAGCTGTTCTCAAGTAGAAGATAACATATCAGTAGACATTATCTGGTCTGTTATATCAGGAAATAAGGCCCTCACTAGTTCATAAGGTGGTTCTTAAGGCCCTCACTAGTTCATAAAGTGGTTCTTAAGGCCCTCACTAGTTCATAAAGTGGTTCTTAAGGCCTTCACTAGTTAATAAGGTGGTTCATAAGGCCCTCACTAGTTCATAAAGTGGTTCTTAAGGCCCTCACTACTTCATAAAGTGGTTCTTAAGGCCCTCACTAGTTCATAAAGTGGTTCTTAAGGCCCTCACTACTTCATAAAGCCCTCACTAGTTCATAAGGTGGTTCTTAAGGCCCTCACTAGTTCATAAAGTGGTTCTTAAGGCCCTCAATAGTTCATAAAGTGGTTCTTAAGGCCCTCACTACTTCATAAAGTCCTCACTAGTTCATAAGGCCCTCACTAGTTCATAAGGTGGTTCTTAAGGCCCTCACTAGTTCATAAAGTGGTTCTTAAGGCCTAATTGGTTCTTAAGGCCTTCACTAGTTCATA
This sequence comes from Timema poppense, assembly GCA_902141375.1. Classification (NCBI taxonomy): domain Eukaryota; kingdom Metazoa; phylum Arthropoda; class Insecta; order Phasmatodea; family Timematidae; genus Timema; species Timema poppense. The sequence goes on along the minus strand of CABFOV010005026.1, from coordinate 16,289 downwards.
AGGTGGTTCTTAAGGCCCTCAATAGTTCATAAAGTGGTTCTTAAGGCCCTCCCTAGTTCATAAGGTGGTTCTTAAGGCCCTCACTACTTCATAAGGCCCTCACTAGTTCATAAGGCCCTCACTAGTTCATAAGGCCTTCACTAGTTCATAAGGCCTTCACTAGTTCATGAGGTGGTTCTTAAGGTCCTCACTAGTTCATAAAGTGGTTCTTAAGGCCCTCACTAGTTCATAAAGTGGTTCTTAAGGCCCTCACTAGTTCTTAAGGCCCTCAATAGTTCATAAAGTGGTTCTTAAGGCCCTCCCTAGTTCATAAGGCCTTCACTAGTTAATAAGGTGGTTCTTAAGGCCCTCACTAGTTCATAAGGTGGTTCTTAAGGCCCTCACTAGTTCATAAAGTGGTTCTTAAGGCCCTCACTAGTTCATAAGGTGGTTCTTAAGGCCCTCACTAGTTCATAAGGGGGTTCTCTCATGTTCTCGACACCAGCCTAGCACCGAGATATCCTGGAACTCACCTACTGCTACACCACCACTAAAATAACTGTTCTCCACCTGTAATTCACACAAAGGGCTATCTTTTAACCTCCGTTAGTCGACAGTGACATCCAGTGAACATGAGACTGATTGGCTTCTCCGTCCTCTTAGGTTTGTCGACAACTTGTTTGCCAAAAAATGTCTCTGTGTCCAACTATTCATAAAAAGAGCAGGTTATACAATTTGAAACAAAGGTTTTTAATATTGTTCATGTACAGGGATTGATTAGTTCATCAAAACTTAGCCTAAATTAATAAAGTCCAATAAAAATATTAAGTGATCACGTTTCCTCATGCTTGTGTGTGCGAGCTGTAGGCCCCCAACATCACACCCATGTCGGGAAAACAAGGTAAAAAAAAACTACTTATGACCCGAGGATCACTACGATACGTTCCAATGAACTAGAACACAAACATCACAGTTCAGTAACTCATTAGCTTTGAGACGACCAATGAGAGCTTGCCATCTCACCCGACAGTGCCGCTACGACTTCATGGTCACCTGGTAGAACACCCAGTCCTCCATGAAAGAGGGGATAAAAGCGTGGCTCGAGGTGAAGTCCACCGGAACACGGAGCTTGTTCAGTTGTTGCTCGAACATGGACAGGGCTTCCGGACAGGACGCTCCGTTTGCGTGAGTCATGTACTTCCCTTGAGGCTTCAGCACGGACAGAGAGAGGTCAAGTATGAGTCGAATGAAGTCCCACACTTCTCCCTGAGGTGTCGACGACAGCGGGACATCTGTCATGTCCCCGAAAACATAGTCGAACTTGCGACCTTCCTCCACGTACTTCTTCAGAACCTTGACACAATCTTCGACAATGATCTCATAGTTGTCCCCTTTGTACTTGTCCAGGCAGTCTCCGCAGCAGCTGCGCAGGTATTTCCCGCAAGCTTTCATGACGAGCTCGTCAATCTCTAACATAGTCACAAACTTGGGTTTCTCCTTGAGCAGTTCCCAAAGTAGGGCCCCATCACCTCCGCCAAGAATAACTATTTCTTTACCTTCATAGTTTTCTTTACCTCTTTGCATCAGACTCTCGGTGTAGATCAAATCGCTTTCAGAGATATTTTGCAAATTGTCCAAGACCAAGAGGTTTCCAAGACTGCGTGAATGAACGATCAAGATCTTTTGAAAAGGCGACTTCTCTTCGTAAAGGGTCTTGTCGATGTCGTACTCCAAGAGACGCTCGTCCGCTGTAGGGAAGTATTTGTGCAGCTCCCCTCCTCGTTTAAGTGCCGGGCAGGCGTGGGTCCTGGTACTACTCAATTTCTCGCCGAGTTCCTCTTCAAGTTGACGAATTTCATCCAACGACATAACGAGCTTATCATTGCCTTTAATGTAATATTCAATGTTACACGTGACAAGTCCTTCAGGATATCCACGCACACACACCAGAATACCGTTGTCTCCTTTCAAAAGTTCGAAAAAACCACCATCCACCAACTCGTACTCGTACTGATGCTCTATGCCCGGGAAATAAGACGAGAGCACAGTATTAATATCGGTTTTTAAGATTTTCCGTTCTCCTGTTTCCTTGATATATGAAGGCTTTACAGAAAAATCTAATAGAATTGTATTTGCCGCCATTATAATAGTATTATTTTATACACGATAGTAGAAACACTCACAATCACCTGATATAGCTACTCAACACAGATAAGGCAAACCAAATATCAATAGGTTTCACCTTTTGTAAAATTTAAATAATTAGTAAAGCAGGTGGGCCAACATAATATTGATAATTACTCTCAAAAACTAACTTTAAAAATAATTGTGTAAAAAACGTAACAGCTAGTAAATAATGTGATAGAAAGATATATTTTTAATTCCAAGTATATTGTGTAATTCTAATATAAGCCAAGACTAATGAGATAAATGACAGATTAATAAAATTTAAAAAATAAATTGTATTGCAATTTTACAATATTAAGCTAGGTTTATATTCATGTTTAACGCAGCTGTTCTGTTTTCTTCTCTGTTATGACCGATGACAGATATGGGCCATTGTAGTTTTCCTTGTGACTTAAGAAATGTGGTTTAACCTGAGAAACCTTCATTTTCCAAATAGGCCTTGTTTCTGTTGGAAACTTTCTTGTAATGTGGTGTCAGGAAGTCTCCCCAGCTTTTGAACATAGTTTGTTCACATGCTATAGCCTCAAAACGAGATGGTTTTGTTCTTTCACTACGGATTATTCCCCCCCAGCCATCTGGCGTTTCAGCAATAACTTTTTTTTTAAAATCAAGCCCATGTTTTTGTCAGGTTCCATGAAAGAATGACCTCTCATTGGAAACGTCACAGTTATTTTCTGCAAGCGTTTGGAAGTCACATTCATGTAGTACAGGTACTGAAACATTGTGAAATTCTTGCTCTGCCCACTTGCTGAATCACACACAAAAAAAAAACAATTCATCTATTTCAGAATATAGGAATGTGTTTATAAAATAATGCAGCATTGATACAACATCATATGCGCCCTTTCTTGCGACAGTTTGGTCGTACGTATACATTATGGATATACCAGTCACCAAAACATGTATATTGAACACATAAAAAGATAGCTGACGTTTGAAATACACATAAGAGCTGATAATGTTAGGCCTTAGAAGATTTTTCACATAGTCGAAGGCAATAGATTTTCCTTGAATTTTTTGCTTGTTGTTTTGCCAGTCTTTTCTTTTTAAAGAAACAATCTACTTTCATTAGATGAAGTGTCCTTTCAAATTCTATTTTGTCAACTTTAGTCTGTAATTCAAACAGTTTTCTTAATTAGCTGTCTGGAATTTTTCTCTAAAGATATTACTTATCTGAGCTTTCCATTCGTCACATTGATTGCATGTCTCTGTCGAGCTTAGCCAAATAAAATGTTAACTTTTGTAACAAAAATTGACCTAAACTTTTCGTATGAAATTTGTACCTCAGTGTTTTTCTCAAGAAATAATTCAAGAAGCTTTTTTACATTCAAATCTTCTGGTAATTTTCTTTTATTATCCATGAGACTGTAGTGAGCTTTTCGGCCTTTCAGAGTGCCGATAAAACCACGGCATTTTTTCAATATTCACAGGTGGTAGTTTATTACCCATGTTCTGATGTTTTCCTCGCCTATCTACAAGAGATTTTCCAGTTTCATCAAGGTAACTTTTTATTGTTTGTATCCTATTGTGTGTTAAACCAAAAAAGGCTAAAAAAATCCCTTAAAACAAAATGGAATCTCTATGGCTTTATTTTCTCTAATCACTCCAACTTTGTAAGTGCAAGAAAAATCATTCAACCGTACTTAATTTTTTCGTGGCCGTCTCCTTTGAACCAATTGAAGGGAAATTAAACCAGTTAGGCAAGAGTTTTGGCCATCTCTACCTTTATCTCGGCCTGTGTAATTGAAAATCTTAATTAAAGATTTTCTTTCTCCAATACTCACTTTCTTAAAACACTCGAATATTTTACAGTTACAACCTTCATCATTCTTGTACGTAGTATCTCTGAGCTTCTTCGTAGCATCCTTGATTCTTCATACTTCTTTTTGTTTCTTTGTTGAACTTTCTGAACCAGCCCGAGTGTTTTCGTCACCGTACGAATCATAACCCGAAACAATTTTTTTCTGATTCACTCATATCAAAGAAATGATTAAAATATAGCACGTAATTAATTCATATATTAAAGTACCTAAGTAACACGTAATTAATGCAAACACGAAATAATTACTACACTTGATACACTATTAAACACACAATATAACACTTTACAAGCACAAGAATACAACACAACCGCAGTAAAGCCACATTTCTCAATATTTGAGCTGTTTCACAATTCCACTCTATCGGAATAGGGAGGAGTTAAATACTAGCAGCGGACTATGATGATTTTTCCCTGGTTCGAACGTGACTGTGATGGTTCTTACCCTGTACCCACTTTCTTTTTCGCTGAATAACTTGGACTGTGATGGTTTCTCCCGTTCGGAATTAGGAATTATTATGTTGAAAGAGCTGCTTGAATAGGATACAATGATACCAATATCTCGATTTTGAATTTTTTGGACTCTGATAGTTTTCCCTTCTGTACCCCTTATATATTATAATTTTTTAATAAAACGCACTTAAAAACAAATATTTAATTATCCTTTTCTCACTTTTGTTTTCAATTCAAGTAAATTTATAGCAACTTTAAGGGGATGCACGGTATCGTCAGGATAAACACAGAGTACAACGTAATCTGTACCAACTTTTTAAATGGTATCAAAGTAAAGGCTTAAATATGTATTATCTTTGACGAAGTAATAATAACAATTTTTATTATTATTATTATTATTATTATTATTATTGTATAAAACATTATTTACGTGTTTATTTGATTTTGATTTGTGATAAAGATGTCTTATATAAACTTTCAAAGCTCAAAATTGACTATATTGGATCGTGAAAACACAAGGAAGGCTAGAGAAACTATTTTAAATAAAGTAAATAAATGTATTTTTGATTTATTTAGCAATGTCTTACTAATCGTTAGGGTTAAGTATTAATTACGTTAATAGATCAGGAATTGGTAATATTAAATTTAGAGGAAGTGAATCCGCATTTGCGTGGAGGGAGAGTGGAAAACCATTTAGGGAAAACCACCCCCCAGTTCACCCGAAAAAGATTTGAACCTCGTTCTCTCCATCCTCGGCAGTCTATCTCATCACGAAGATAGCGCGTTAGCCAACTAGGCCACCGAGGTGGGGCATTTTAGGTTAATTACTAATTTTAAACAATTATAGTTTATTTAATTAATTAACTCGGGTTCTCAATCAAAAAGCCCCGTCTACAGACTCGGCATCTGAAGTGGTCCTTAGAGGTCGACTCTACACAATACAGATTGTACTGTCTTAAGTCCTGGGTGATAGCACGGGCCTGAAAGCACCAATGGCAGAGAAATGATCTGTTGCTCTGCGAACATAAACAAACTGTAATGATAGTGCTATGTGTGGAGGTATTTCAATGTTTAAAAACCCCAGGAAACTTGGCATCCAGGGTAAACAGTTTTCAGAAAGAGGTCTGTTGTTTGGTGGGTTAAACTCCCCAATAAAAACCTCTGCTTCACAGATCACAGCTGCTTACGTCTTGTTCTAGACAATTTTCTTTAAAATACTTTAACTGTACTTGGTCTTTGACTTTCTCATAGTTTTGGAGAGTCACATGGTTAAATAAATGGACCGTGAAGATATAATTTCATTTGACCATTTGGGACTTTATGTTAAGGGGTGTACAAATTCAGAGCTCATGGATTCTGTAGACAGGGCTCAAGGCACCGGTCTCATTTAGTCTGATTTTCTGATGACAGGTGTACCAAGGCGGGGCTGACACACATGAAAACCTGGGGGAATTTCACACGACACTAAAATACCACCACTGGGATATTAGGGAATGTCGACTGTCAAATGTAACTTAACTTAGTACAAGGGATAGTCTCGGTGGTGCTGGTGTGTTCCAGGCAGAGGCAGATTTCAACCGTCGGAAAGATAGAAAGAGCAAACACCGTGAAGATAAGTGGCTGCTACCTTCAGTGGAGGCCAGGCTGAAAGACGAGGCCGTCAAGGAGAGGAAGAAGAAGAAGAAGAAAAGGAAGAGGAAGAGTTCATCAAGTTCGGTAAATCACTAATATTGTTTAATGTTCAGTTCTTTGTACAGTGCATTCTTAGAAACTATTAAACAGCTGACACAGTATTATCCTGTGACTCTCCGGTACGTATACTACCCTCTCACAGTCCAGATTTCCAGCCCATATGTCCGTCAGAACCTGTATTATCTTGTGACAATCCCTGGTACGTAGACTACCCTCTCACAGTCCAGATTTCCAGCCCATATGTCCGTCAGACCCTGTATTATTCTTGTGACAATCCCTGGTACATAGACTACCCTCTCACAGTCCAGATTTCCAGCCCATATGTCCGTCAGACCCTGTATTATCCTGTGACAATCCCTGGTACGTAGACTACCCTCGCACAGTCCATATTTCCAGCCCATATGTCCGTCAGACCCTGTATTATCCTGTGACAATCCCTGGTATGTATACTACCCTCTCACAGCCCATATGTCCGTCAGACCCTGTATTATCTTGTGACAATCCCTGGTACGAATACCACCCTCTCCGTCATGTCCGAATGACATCTCTCCAGGTTAGATAGTCTGAATGTGCGAGTGTTCCTCTGAACGAATGATGCTACGGCAGTTTCCAGGGCTGCGAGTGGGTCGAGAAGACCGAGACTGCTGGACCCTCCAGTCGAGACGAGTGGATGACACTACCGGGATTGTTCCCGACAATAAGCAAGGTGCCTCGGGATCGCCAACAAGACGAACAGAAGGACAAGTGCATTCTAGACAAGGTGAGCGGGTTTGTAATCGTCCTGTATCTACAACCTGGGCGGTAATGTCAGCAGAGCAACTTGTAAACGCACTATATTAGCTGATAGCGGAGGACAGGGCTGCCAACCACCAGAATGCTTGTGATGTCACAGCCGGGGCAAAGCGCCCAGGAGCTCAATCCCTACTGGAAGGACGGAGGTTCAGGCCTGCCTGAGACAGAGAAGCAGTCGGTGAAGCAGGCGTCGACCAGTGTCGGTGACCGCGGGGCTGACTGGTTGCGTCGAGCGCTGCGGAGGGCCGAGGAGCAGGCACAAGAGCAAGGCCGGAGTCTAGAGGAAGTGGCTGCGGAGAGGTGGGGGGTGAGTCCTTGGTTCAACATACAGCCCACGCAATCGGAAGAAAGAGCTACTCTTTAATTACTCCCCTCGGTGGTTGTATGGTCTAAGGTGCCGTTCTCACATCTAGACTGAACTGCTGATGACGGGGGAGATCAAGGTTCGAATCCTGGTCGGGTGTACTGAGTGTCAATTTTCCTAAATGGTTTTTCAATTTCCCTCCACAATAATTTGAATACATTTCCTCTAAATTCGACCTTCCTCATCCCTAGCACATTATCGAGGTTAGTACGTGTGCGTACTACCCGAACGGGTTGTGAGACTCGACTTGTAGTACGGTGAAGTTTGTCTAGAGATCGCCACTTGACTACCTCGGCGTGTTCCCAGTCGTTGCAGAAACTGCGCAACATGCTAGCGACAGCGGAGCAGAGGAGCGGAAGGAGCGAAGGGGGCCCCACTCCTAGGGCCGAGGGTCGGGGACGAGGGAGGCAAGATCACCGAGACAGCAGGAAGGTATCTCATAGGTTTGAGGAAAGAGGCGAAGGGCATAGTTCTCGGAGCTTTGCCCCCACCGAGAACTGGAGAAAGAAAGAACATGAGCGGGAGAAGAGAGAGTACAGCCCCACCACTGATCCTAGAAGAGAGCCCACGAGGAAGTTGAAGGAAACCCCTCGGAGAGACGATCCTTCTTCTTCTGAGGACACTGACGATGACACTTGTGGCAAAAATACTCCTGAGGAAATTGGTGTCCTCACAGACAAGGAAATGAATGAACTTGGCGCAAAGCTCGTCAAAGCAGAAATTTTAGGAAACGAGGTTTGTTGTATTAATAATTTATTTATTTGATTCACCAAACTACTTTGTCCGTCAAACACAAAACTATCTCATGTTCTGTGTAGTCAGTTACCGACAAGACTGTGCCCATGGATATGAGTTTAAAAAGCTGTACTTTAGTTTGTGTGGACATAGTTTCTCTTGTGTATCTTTAAAAATGGTCCTTTACTCACAATATTGCTGCTGTAACAGCTGGTTTAAACATATATTGACCCAATGTTCTTTGATCCAAAGAAATAAGTTTCTCACTCAAAGATAACTCTTTGGATTTTAGGATGTTATTGTTAATTCATGTTTAAATCAACAAAATTATCCATGATACACATTTAAAAGGTCAATTTAGTCAATGTCACAAATATATTTTATTAATCTTTATTAGGGATGTCAAAACTTGATTCTTCGATACCTCGATATTCTCAATTCTTACTAGCGTCGAAAGATTCTAGAATCGATCTTAACATTACGATTCTCGATTCTTAGCTCTCAATGAAAGTACTGGCAACTAAGAAAATGGCAAAATTCTGAACCAGTAGGGGTCGAACACCTCTGGTATTAGTTTATTTGCTGTTATTTGCTAAATATTTTGCTTCATTTAACAACCCTATTTGGGGAATTTACTTTTGACAATTGTTTGCTATACTTTTTTTTTTAAATTATTTGACTCGTCGAGGCTTTATTTGAAGGTAAAAATACATGCTTTCTAATTTCATTCCTCATTATTTTATTAATTTGGTAAAATATGTTTTAATACTAGGTAAACTAATCTTTTTCTTTGTTTAAAAAAAAATAACTTTTGTGTTATTTACTTTATTTTTTTGCTATTCTATGATGAAGCATAAATATGTTTTTTAATGAAGTTGTATGCTTGGAAAAATAATAAAATAGGAAATGTTAAAGAATCAAAATCGATAATCGAAGAATCAAGGTTGAACTTAATAGTAGGAATAAAAAATGGGAATCGAGAAAAGAAGGTATCGTGCGTGACATCTCTAATCTCTAACTTTGATAGCCAACAGTTCCAGCTGAAAGTCTTGTAAAAACTCGTGTCACAGTTCAAAGTTAGCATTCTGGTCTTGTCTAGACCCTCGTGACTGAACTGAAGCGCAAGCTCGACCTGGCGCGTCTGGAGCGTTCCAAACCGGCATCGGAGGTGACCGAGACGGTCATTCTCACCAGGACCAATGCTCGTGGTCTCGTGCACCCCCTGGAGCCCTCCGGCCCTCTGGAGCCATATGGGGGCAGAAGACGAAAACACAAGGTGGGGACCCACGAGGACGGCAAGAGGGTGCGATACTTTGCTGACGACGACAAGTACACCTTGCGGGACATGGTGAGTCTAGAGGGGCAGGCTCGACACAACGCCCACTGGGCTCGTAGATCTGATGCAGAAAGAAACACAATCTTCTTGTTTGTTTTCAGTTTGAGCGGGAGAAGATGACCACCGCAGAAGACCAAAATGAAATGTTCTCCAAGATGGTGGCCAAGGTTAGTTCCACTCACCCTACTTAGTCTGGCGCTGTCAACAGGGCTGTGTGGAACTAACTCACTTAGCTTAGCGCCTGTAAAACAACACTATGTTTTGAGGAAAGGAAACAAGTCTTACATGTCAAGTAACAAACAATGTCAAACAGAGATACGCTCAACGGTGTATCCAAGACAGATGTCACATTCATAGAATCTGTTCCGATCATTAAATTGTGATATCGACACTTAACATTTACATACATCCAACCTCACATTGAAATATCATCATCAACTGTTTCCAGCCTGTGTCCGGCTCAGTTTAGTAAAATGCCTTCATCCTTCTCTATCCTTCCTCCTTTAATTGATTCCATTCCTTTCCTCTCTCTTGCACACTTTCTGTTATCTGATCCTCTCATTGCCTTCTTGGTCTCCCTTGCAATCTTTTCCCAACATACTTCGTTTCCCGTCATTCTCTTTTCTCTTTGCCATGTTATCCTTTTCCATCCTCATTACATGTCCATACCATCTCGGTCTTGCTTCCTCTACTATCTCATGTACTCCAACATCCTCATTACATGTCCATACCATCTCAGTCTTGCTTCCTCTACTATCTCATGTACTCCAACATCCTCATTACATGTCCATACCATCTCAGTCTTGCTTCCTCTACTATCTCATGTACTCCAACATCCTCATTACATGTCCATACCATCTCAGTCTTGCTTCCTCTACTATCTCATGTACTCCAACATCCTCATTACATGTCCATACCATCTCAGTCTTGCTTCCTCTACTATCTCATGTACTCCAACATCCTCATTACATGTCCATACCATCTCAGTCTTGCTTCCTCTACTATCTCATGTACTCCAACATCCTCATTACATGTCCATACCATCTCAGTCTTGCTTCCTCTACTATCTCATGTACTCCAACATCCTCATTACATGTCCATACCATCTCAGTCTTGCTTCCTCTACTATCTCATGTACTCCAACATCCTCATTACATGTCCATACCATCTCAGTCTTGCTTCCTCTACTATCTCATGTACTCCAACATCCTCATTACATGTCCATACCATCTCAGTCTTGCTTCCTCTACTATCTCATGTACTCCAACATCCTCATTACATGTCCATACCATCTCAGTCTTGCTTCCTCTACTATCTCATGTACTCCAACATCCTCATTACATGTCCATACCATCTCAGTCTTGCTTCCTCTACTATCTCATGTACTCCAACATCCTCATTACATGTCCATACCATCTCAGTCTTGCTTCCTCTACTATCTCATGTACTCCAACATCCTCATTACATGTCCATACCATCTCAGTCTTGCTTCCTCTACTATCTCATGTACTCCAACATCCTCATTACATGTCCATACCATCTCAGTCTTGCTTCCTCTACTATCTCATGTACTCCAACATCCTCATTACATGTCCATACCATCTCAGTCTTGCTTCCTCTACTATCTCATGTACTCCAACATCCTCATTACATGTCCATACCATCTCAGTCTTGCTTCCTCTACTATCTCATGTACTCCAACATCCTCATTACATGTCCATACCATCTCAGTCTTGCTTCCTCTACTATCTCATGTACTCCAACATCCTCATTACATGTCCATACCATCTCAGTCTTGCTTCCTCTACTATCTCATGTACTCCAACATCCTCATTACATGTCCATACCATCTCAGTCTTGCTTCCTCTACTATCTCATGTACTCCAACATCCTCATTACATGACCATACCATCTCAGTCTTGCTTCCTCTACTATCTCATATACTCCAACATCCTCATTACATGACCATACCATCTCAGTCTTGCTTCCTCTACTATCTCGTGTACTCTCACTTTCCCTCCATGCAAATGCAAGAGAATTTCCTCCATATCTTACTTTCTAATAGTGTATAGGTCATACGGGAGTAGTAAGGCACAATGAGGTGCTCCATTCACACCTATCACCCTCTCCAGGTAGTATTGAGATGCGGTGTGTTTGTGGCAGGAAGTTGGCGGGACTGAGTTGAGATGTGGTGTGTTTGTGGCAGGAAGTGGGCGGGACTGAGTTGAGATGTGGTGTGTTTGTGGCAGGAAGTTGGCGGGACTGAGTTTAGATGTGGTGTGTTTGTGGCAGGAAGTGGGCGGGACTGAGTTGAGATGTGGTGTGTTTGTGGCAGGAAGTTGGCGGGACCGAGGAGGACACCGAGTTTGACATGTTTGCGGAGAAGGCTCAGGTGGAGGAGTCGCGGGGCAGGACACAGGCCAAGGAGAGGGACAGAGCCATCAGAGAGCACAAGAGGACAGAGAGGGCCCTGGACAACTGTCCCCGGTGCTTGGACAGCCAACTGATGACCAGACACCTGGTGGCAGCCATCGGAACCAAGGTCACTTGTTCATACAACTGGTAACGTAAACATTTCATTAACACACGATTGGTACGGAACCAGGGGTAAGGGGCGTCTACATTAGCCGGGACATCTCCCTGGACCGCACCTACACACGTCACTAATAAGATGGTTGGTTCAAACCTCACTGGGGTATCTTCATCTCTGTCTTCCTTCTCACCATGTTCCGTGTTCCTTATGTTGCAGGTGTACCTGTGTCTACCTTCTCACCATGTTCCACGTTCCTTATGTTGCAGGTGTACCTGTGTGTACCTTCTCACCATGTTCCATGTTCCTTATGTTGCAGGTGTACCTGTGTGTACCTTCTCACCATGTTCCATGTTCCTTATGTTGCAGGTGTACCTGTGTCTACCTTCTCACCAGTCGCTCACAGAGGGGCACTGTCTCATTGTGCCAATGTTCCATGTTCCATGTGCCACGCAACTCGACGAAGAGGTTTGGACAGAAGTTCAGGTATATAAGTATACTGGTCTAGAGCTCCTATGGTTGACATGGGCAGTGTGAAATTTGAAACTTCAACTTGGTATTGCATAAAAAAAAATCAGCTTTCACTTCTGGCTTTGACAATTGTGAAGCTTCACCAATAAAAATATTGACAGCCAAAATACTCATTTTATGTTCATTTACTGCCACTCTGAGCTGTTATGTTATTTACAAATTAGTATTAATATGTAACTAACTGGATCTAATGAAATATTACAAACATTTTATAGTTGACTGCCACCCCCCACCCCCACCCGTTCTCAGTCGGAACTTGTCGAGCGTTTGATAGTTGCGGGAAATGTTGTGTTTCAGTTGTTCAGGAAAACTTTGACGGCCATGTTTGTCGAGATGGGACAGGATGTTGTGTTCTTTGAGTTGGCGATAAACCTGCGAGGACTCCCTCACATGACCTTGAACTGTGTGCCTCTGCCCAAGGAGACCGGGGACCTGGCCCCTATCTACTTCAAGGTACACTTCATTTACCTTGACTGATTACACTATGACTATCTGGACTGTCGAAATGGTGGTTGTGGGAGATTTACAAGCCTTCGCTTGGATCCGATTGTTTAGAAAGCTATTCTGGAGTGTGAAATGGAATGGTCGACCAATAAGAAGCTGGTGGATCTCGCAGGGAAAGATGTCCGCCGCGCTATCCCAAAGGGATTGCCTTACTTTTCGGTAGACTTTGGTTTGCAGAGCGGCTTCGCCCACGTCATAGAAGAGGAGAAGCTGTTCCCTCGGAACTTTGCTCAGGTGGGTGTTACTGTTCCCTCGGAACTTTGCTCAGGTGAGTGTTACTGTTCCCTCGGAACTTTACTCAGGTGGGTGTTACTGTTCCTCGGAACTTTGCTCAGGTGAGTGTTACTGTTCCCTCAGAACTTTGCTCAGGTGGGTGTTACTGTTCCCTCGGAACTTTGCTCAGGTGGGTGTTACTGTTCCTCGTAACTTTGCTCAGGTGGGTGTTACTGCTCCCTTGGAACTTTGCTCAGGTGAGTGTTACTGTTCCTCGGAACTTGGTCAACGAGCGCTTGCTACACTCACGAGCACATGTTACCATTGTTTCCTCTCCAGGAGATTATCGGCGGGATGCTGGACCTGGACCACCAACTCTGGAGGAAACCCAGGAAGGACAACTTCGACTCACAGCGACAGAAAGTGGTGCAGTTTGCTCAGTGGTGGAAACCTTTCGACTTCACTCGTCAGAGAGAAGTCAGCGCTAGCAGTTCTGATTCAGATTGACAGACAACCGCTTTCACACTCGTAGATAAACCGGTTCACGTGTGGTTGGCAAACTTGTTTTGGAATAATTCTTATTTACTTTCTACATTTAGTTTTAATTTCTAACAATCCATTGTTCTGTTGTAATGTAACTATATACCTTATTAAAAAGATTTCAGTTTCCTTCTTGAAGGCTTATCCATTGACCAAATGGAGTGAGTTCCTCTTTTAACTTGTCTTTCTGTCCCTCAACATACTGGTGGATGCTTGGAATAATTCTAATACAATATGACACGGACATTCTTTGAACCAAGGCCGAACCACATATGTAAATGTATTTATTTTCAATATTAGCTTCTATATGACTGATGGGTGACCTGGCGGTCTAGGTTCAAAGTGTCGGACTTCTATGCTGGCGGCCGGGGTTCAATCCTCGGTCCCGGCACAGATTTATCTGATTACCAAACTCTTCCTTCACCTCTGACAAGACATCTTGTGAATGTGTGGAATGCCAGGCCTCCACCGTGGTTCGGATCCCACGTTAAACTGTAGGTCCTCCATTTCATCTCACAATCACCCTACCATTNGCCAGGCCTCCACCGTGGTTCGGATCCCACGTTAAACTGTAGGTCCTCCATTTCATCTCACAATCACCCTACCATTACACATTAGCGTAAGTGCGTATAACCCGAACGGGTAGTAAGACGCGGTGCTAATAATAATAATAATAATATATGACTGATTTCTTAAACCATGTGGAAAGTGGGGATTTTCTACAAATTTAATGTACTAGCCAACACTTGAGCTTAGTCGATAGCGTCTCTCGACTGAGCTAGGGGTCCCGGGTTCGATTCTCGGTATGGCCAAAAGATTTATAACTAATGATAGTGGGTTTACCCTTTCACAGTGATAAATTAACGGCCGGGGACTGGATGTTGTACCTGTCCTAGTCTTAAGTTAGATTATAAGGCATATGAAGCTACGACAGGCCTATCGAGCCAGTAGTGGAGAATATTTGACCCGGCTGGAAACAGTAACGAATGTAAAGAAAATGTAACGTACAATTGACTATAGTATTCATTTGTTTTCTGTCTAACTCGATCACCGAGGAAAAGTATCAATTTGAAATTCAAGGAGGAATGTTAAGACTGTAATGATAATAACATGGAGGGAGGGAGGTAGGTCTACTGTTCACAGAACTATTATTTTTAAAAGTGTAAATTTGAGTAAATTTGTTTATTATTCCTCCGAGATTTGTATAAAATTGAAATACCTCATTACAATAACACTAGCGGTGGGTGATTTTCTTCGATTACAATATAGAATTCTCTGGGCAGTCACTTGGCGACCAAAAGGTTTTGTGTTTCTGCTGACATCTCTCCGAGAAACCTGGGAGTTACTTGGCGACCAAAAGGTTTGTGTTTCTGCTGACATCTCTCCGAGAAACCTGGGAAACAATGTTCTTGTAGGGGAGAAACTTCAATTTGTGCTGAAAAATGACCGAGAGTTGTTTGTTCTAGTCAGGAAACCGAACAACCGATACATATTTAGTAATTGTTTATTGAAAAATAAGATCAACATTTCTGTACATTGTCAATATTAAAGCATTGGTGTGACCAATCGACCAGCGCTTGTTGGCGTCTCAGCTGTCGACGGAAATGTGCGGCTCCTGTGTCGAGTCTGGTCTCTCCCCTCCTTGTGACTTCCCCTCCTTGGTGTGACGCCACTTCATGCGCCGGTTCTGGAACCAGACCTTCACCTGCAACAAACGTTCAAACACAACTCAGTCCTCCAGTAAAACACAACTCGGTGTACCTCAGTCCTCCAGTAAAACACAACTCAGTCCTCCAGTGAAACACAGCTTAGAGTTCCACTTTATCCTGAAAGATCTGCTATTGGTCACAATATATGACGGCCAGTCCAAACACTTGTTTTGTTTCTCCTCTCCTCATCTCATTGGCCGCTGCTTGAGAGAGACACATCACGCAAGATGGAAACTTATTTTGTTTGTCGAAATGTTGTGAGCAAATTGTAATAGCATGGATTGTATTTTTTATGGCAACAGTAACGAACGATGCCGCTGCTACTGTGAAAATATAAGTTTTATATCATCACTTCACGTTTAAATCAATCAAATGGATTATTATTTGCATTTAAAAGGTCAACCAGTTTAGTTCACAAAAACATTCGACTTTTTAAATATGTTTTGATTATCATTTTGGTGTGTTAGGTAAAGGTTTGTGAAAACGTGTCTCTCGAAACTTTGTTGTATCAATTGATGAATGTTTACTGCAGACAATGTTGCTCTATGAGTGAATGCTCACAAGAAGTCGCCCCAGAAATAGATCTTAACGATGACTCTCAACTAAATGAAATGATAACAAGTGAACTATCATTATTAGTGTCATGAGCCTGGAGAGAGGTTGGAGTGAAAACTATAGTGTGAAAAAATAGGTCGTATTCTGTCTACACCCTGGACCACACAGTCAACAATGAGGGTTAACAGAGCCTCTGTCGGTCCAACACCCTGGACCACACAGTCAGCAATGAGGGTTACCTGAACACCCTGGACCACACAGTCAGCAATGAGAGTTACCTGAACACCCTGGACCACACAGTCAGCAATGAAAGTTACCTGAACACCCTGGACCACACAGTCAGCAATGAG
>CABFOV010005025.1:26612-46611 GCA_902141375.1 Timema poppense | reverse complement strand
CATAAAATGAACCTACAAAACGCGACGGCTCTTGCCGTCGTGTGTCGCGCGGCACAAAACGCGTGCATAAAAGCAGCCTAAGGCTGCAAGAAAATCGGAGAACCATCTATGCGGCTGAACCGGAAACTACAATGTTAAAGTTGTTGTCTCATTTTGTTTATGGGCGGGGCTTCAATCACGAGTGGATCGTTGGGCGGTATTTTCATTTTCGTGGAATTGAGTTGTAGGAAGAGAATTTCACGGCACGTGTGCTCCAGTGTTTATGTTCAGCAAGGCAGTTGGTGAATGTAATCCCAGTCGATTAAGTTAGTTTTTCTTCTTTTTGTAGCATCGTTAGTTTTACTAATAAGGTGTAACATATACATTATATACGCTCTATATATAACTCTACACATATTTCAAGTAAAGCCTATTAAAACATTCAACATAATGGTGCCCGTACAGTTGCGACCGGAACCGTTGTGAGCCGTTTAAAGTTCAAGGCCTAAAGTGAGGTTTACACTCTCATATTTTGTTTGTACCAGTCATTACGGACGTGCCAACATGACAGCGTTAACCTCTATTTGCATGCAAATTAAAGAGTTTGCATGACGCATGATCTGCTGGCACGAATATTTGAAAGTTCACATAATTAACGTCAGTAGTTACGTGTCGTGGCAGTTTAACAATATCGCTATTTGTACTTGCACGTGTAGCCCTCGATTGGTGCGCCAGTCACAGCTTGCAGGAAACAAGTGCAGTGCATTGTTTAAACAGTAGTGTATACATGTGAACTCAACTGTGCCGCAAGTAAATCTTTGAACGATGCTCAAATATGTGTGTAAACCCTTATTTGTATGACAGTTGGACTAGCATGGCTATTGTTGCAAGCTAAACACGATAATTTGCATGGACCTTAAGGGACAGTTGCTATAACATATATTTGTATTTCTTCCACTAGAGATGGTGAGGTAAAAGGTATCAATCAGGTGTAACTTAGAGCAGTGGAGGGACCTTACAGCAACAATTTGATCTTCGACTCCGATTTGGAGAGTTTATTGACCTACTTTTCACATCCGGTTGATTTACCGTTATTTTACCTACCACATCCTGGGGTTGTGTCATCCCCGAAACCCCGCCCCCGCATCGTTGGGGGGAGAGCCAACATAGTGTTCTAGGTTTCATCCCCAGCCTCGTTAGATTTTAATGTGTGCCTCAGGGTTCAAACTTGGGTGCTAGGGGAATCAGTCCCATTTTTGTGCCCGTTGGCTTTTATTTGTGCCCATTGTTTTTTATGTGTGCCCATTGGACCGTATGTCTGGGACTGGCATGCAGTCTTGGGCACTCCTTCCACGACGCGTCGGCAATTTGGGGCAGAGGCGGACATTGCCCACCCCATGGGGCAGGGACCATAACTAAACCGCCAGTGTTTGGAGCTCGCCCCTCAGAATCAACAGACTTAGAGTAGTGTGTAATGTTGTCAATTTTAAGCCTGATCCCATCTGGTCCAGGTGCCTTCTTCTTTTTCATTTCAGCCACAAGTCTTATAACCTCATCCTGGGTTACTTGATCTGTCACCTCATAATTGTCGTAAATACTCGTCATATCCTGTCTAGCTATCACTTGTCCTTTGTCGTCTTCTCCGTCTTCGTCTGGAAGTAGGGTGTCTATCAGCAGCCTCGGTGATTCTTCCCAGTTGATGTAAATCCTCCCCCCGGCTTCCTTAGTGTCAAAATAATTGTTGGGAGCCTTACTTTTCCTGTAGCTATCTGGAAAGGTATTCCCCATGCGTTACTTCTCAATTCTTCCTGCACATATCGCTCCCAGCTTTCTCTCTTTACCGCCACCAGAGTAGATTCAAACTCTTCTTTTTTTTCTGTCTATACCCATTTAGAAGCAGTCCATGGCTATCAGTATCTATAGACCTCTGATATCTCCTTCATGCTACCTACCCTTATCTCCTTTCGGAGTCTACCAAGTCATTTGTTCCATGCTCAATTGTTTATATTCAATGTATCCTTCACCATTGGTATGATGGATGCACTCATAGCTCTCTGAACTGACCTGGTAAACTCCTTGGCGACGATATTGACATTTCCTCCTTCAGCCACCTCAGGTGGCAGCACCAGCAGCCCCCTTAGCCTCTCACAATTTGCCTTCATTATGTTGTATCTTATCATTTTCTTCATGTCTATCTGATCTTGTCTTCTACCTTCTATTTATATTTCAAAGGTGATCAAATTATGATCACTGCTCGTCACTTCATCCAGCACTTTGCAGTTAGCAACTATTTCCCCCGCTTCTTGATTTTTAAATGTCACGTCTATGTTGGAACTCACTCCGGCTATCCCTTGGTATGTTGGGGGATTCCCTGGTAGGTTCACCACTATAAGTTTTTTCATCGCAATTATCTCCTCCAATTTCTCTCCCCTATTATAGGAAAGATGTCCTCCTTTTCTTCCATCCACTTTCCTCCACACATCGCTGAAACACAGGGGTGACCGATAATTCGTATCTGTTGAGTAAATAACAGGAGTCCTTCCATGTACGACATCTACTGCCTCAATCATTTCTAAATTTGGTTATATACCTTCTTTGTACTGGAAATAATTATTGACAAGAATGACTGTGCCTATTATAAATCTTACCTCAACACAAGTGACTCTCTCGTTGGATAATATATCAACTTGTGATCGTTACATGCTTATTAAAGACCACTACTGCACTCATGGGTGACTTCCCAGATACCACTATTCTCGCATTTACTGGTTTCTGTGGTATCTTCCCAACTCGGTTACTATATATAATCTTACTACTGTAATGTTTTGCTCCATTATAAGCGTCAACTAAATTTTGGAGGACGTCCACATAGCGATACGTGTTATATTTGGTAAAGTAGCACCACATGCACCCTTTCGGATTTCTTTTGAAGCGTCCCAAGATGCTTGCCTTCACGTTCAGACTATGGGTGGTGTAGTAATACACTCCTTCTTTATTGAGAAATTTCTGGACTAGACGTGCCGTGAACACTCTCCTTTTCTCCGTCTGTAAACTTAGAAGTTTATGGCCACTCTCTTTGAAAATGTCCTGGAGGGTGTCTGTCACGATGCTATCCATCTTGAAGGTAAGCATCCTCACCCAATCCATCAAGCTAAACACATCGATGACGGTGAGCAAGTACACGGCACCGTCGTTGTATTTGCCAAGACTTTGCATATCGTTGAAGTTGGCTAGCCAGAGATCGTCAATGTTTGACACCACGTACTTGTTGCGTTAAAAAAAATTATAACAGGCCTGTGTATCGTATAAGCGTCCTGCGCATTAAACCATTTTCTTAATTTGGACGGATCGTTCTTTGACGCCTTTATGAGCGACGCCACCAATTTAAACCGAGCAAGATGCAGTATGGTTCTAGTAGATGGTGGCCAAACGGTCCATTAAGCTCGTAAAGGTAACCAAATGGTTTCGTCCACAGTTTTCAGTTTCTTATTCTTCTTAGGGCATTGCGGCGGTATTATTGGTTGGGGTAAAGGCATTGAATCTCCAATGGGTGACAAGCGTTTCAGGATTACAATAAATACTTTCAGGACGTTTATTTTTTGGAGCACCGTGAGAAACTTTCGCCACTCTGACGTCAATGTGTATTTTTGCTCTGATCAGATTTTGATTAAATCCACGATATTTGATCCATGGAGAGGCGTATCATAAATATGCACCTCCCTGTTTCCTTTCCAAAATATACTGTCTCAAGAAATAATATTTTCTAGTATAAGTTCGGCTTTTACACGTGCCTGTATGGGTAGAGTATTGAGTACAGTAAAGATGGGAAGCACAGACACTTCAGGGGCTGTTGGGGCGCTATTTTCAAGCTGTGGAGGATGCTGACTAAAGTGCAGATAGCGCTGTATCACTTGTTGGTATAAAGTCCATTCAGATTTGTCGTCAAGTTTTGAAGTAGGGATTTTTTTCCATTTCCTTGTCCAGCTCGGAGACCACTAGGTTGGTGGCCGATGCCACTTGTTGGTGGTGTTTCTCGTAACGGTGTAATGTTTCTGGAGACATCAATATCATATTTTTCATGTGTTCTATTATCTATTTGTTAAATAAGGAGCCGAGGACACCGCTGATTAATCGGGCTAGAAGTAAGAGCAGGAACGACCCCCCCCCCTCCCTTTCTGAATAAGTAGTTGTCACTTCTTCTTCTTCTTCTTCTTCTTCCAGCACTCTTCTCGTTTGATCAGGTTACACAACACCTGATAGTGAGCATGTAGCTTTGTCTTCTGTGCATTTTTCAATGAAACCCTATCATTTAAAGTGTTGTAGGCACACTCGCAGCCAGAATCAATCAATTTCTTGTTTGCCGTTTTTAACAGGGTGACATGTTGGTGCGGGTTCATGCGATGCATCGCACGCAACAGAAGAGATTGCTTCAGCACTTTGGGTCTCATGGCTACGAGATGATCTGTAATCGGGAAGTGTCGGTGTATTTATAACTTTATAACTTTTATAGTTTTGCTTACACGCAGCACACTACATTTGTGAGGGTTCCATATCTGAACCATCCAAGTGTACCTTGCTTGAAATCTAACAATATATACATGTGGGTAGTACTTGTAGCATCAGCGTAAGCCTCTTGTAAAACACGCGGGTTTTCAGGACATACCTGACGTTCAAAGTGCAGAATCTGAGATTAATCCCTGGGATTTTTAAAAAGCGCGATATAGTGTGCGTTTAGGAACATGTTTCTTTGTCCCTAGCCCTAGTTAAATATATTTTGTTTAAGGTAAATGATGCTAATATTTTGATGATGTCATCCTTTGTTGTAAAGATTGACGACCCTCTCATTGGCTTCATGCATCAGTTCGTCCCGGATAATCAGCTGTGGAGAGTCATTACAGGCATCATCCATTTCTGGCAAGCCCTTACAGAATATTACGTGGTGACTTGGCCTGTCTTGATTGAATCCCGGTTGCCATAAAGCATAATACCAGGTGATCTTATCAAATTTAACGTCACACATTGTGTCCAAGTGACGGATAAAGTCGGCTACAAACAAGTGACTCCCACAACCGTAAGTGCCACTGATGATGTCCGAAAATGGATGTTTTGACTTGTCCATAATGTTTGAGACTGAGCTTTTAAGCAAGTGAACTCGTATTTGTAGAATAGATAGGAGGGTGTGTAGATGTTAAAACATACCAATAACAGTTTTTATGAATTTTGTATACAAATAAATCGTCACCCGAGAATGCAAGTGTTCTATGTCCAATTTTTCACTTTTGTGTAAAAGAGCATTGAAGTTTGACCTTGTGTATAAAACCAATGTTACTAGAAGACAACTCGAGCTTGTATCTTCTTAAGTAATTTTTTAATAGTCTCAATTTCACCACAGGTGGATCAAATGCATTCTAAATAAACGTATACACCAAATATCTCAAATTTAACCATTTTGGAGATAGAACACTTGCATTCTCGGGTGACGAAATGTTGCTCACACCGTGAATATAATAATCTGAATATTTATTTACAATAAAACATTTATTGAATATATATTTACAAATTATATTATACATATTTAGAAAGCAATAACCAATTTCTAGAGTTCGTAGTGTGAATAATGTCCTCGGTACTAAATAGACCGAGAAAATATCTAAGTCCAATTAAATATATATACACATAGAGATGGTTTCAATTTAAAATATGAAAAAGGAAATAAACAAAATTGACTAGAATTAAAATAAATACTAACAACTAACTCTATTTGACTAGAAAAAATCAGTTAAGTTAAGGATTGTATTGGTGGACAAAAAGTATAAAATAGTATTACGGGTGCATAAAATAAATAGTAAAATGTGGCTTTTTTTCCATGCAGAAAGAAAATAAAAAACCATATCAAATCGTTGAAAAATCGTATATCAGTGTAACTGTCTAGAATTAAATAAAATAAAAGATGATTATTCAACCCGTGTAAATGATCACCTTTAAGTCGTGGCGAGCACGTTTACAAGGACTCATATACTCAAACGGCAACGTATTATAATCATCAAGTATATGTCATTTGGTGTAAATGGGCCGGTATACTTTAGTCTGAAAAACGGCACATACAGTTGCAAGACCCTATCTTATAATTTAATGCGGTATTTGTATGTATCTTTCCGCAACCTTTTCGGTGACCATCGCTTTCTGAATAACATAGAGGACACCCGTTCCAATAATATCCTCAGTACCGAAATATGGTGATGGTATCTCCAGCTTTAACAACGCCGTCTACACGTTGCGATAAAACAAATTCCTCACGGCCGTTTCCCGCTTGAAGTATAAAAACACCGCGTTGATGAGCCTCCCAGCAGAGCCATTGTACAGCAATGTACGACTGTTGGTCTCCACACCAGTAGCCACCATTAGGGATTATACTGATGGTATTCTCCTTAAGATGACTTAGGTGGTAAACCAACATGGCTGCTCCTGCGATCATACACGCCTCTCTGAAAGGACCCACCTTTGCTTTTTACATAAGTATGTCTCTAAACTGCAGGCAGGCCTTCCGTAGGATCTCTACATCTTTCACGCAATACAGTTGCAACTCGCAGTCAAATCAAAGACATAATTTTCTTTGACCAGCGCGTCATACTTCTTCTCAAAGTGCTTCTTTCCCTCAACCGAAATCTCAATGATGCCGTAGTCCTCTTTGGTGGCAAGGGACCCCTATACCCCGCGTTTTCTTTCTTTCTTTTTAATGGGGAAAATGTCCTTTGACCAAGGACTCGTTCAAGCCTAATGTCTTTGGTATCTTGGACAACGACATCGGAAGAAAAATCAGTGGTTCAATAAAGTGGAGCGGGCCGTAACGCTTGGACATGATTTTCCCACCGTTCATTATGAGCTCTGGAGTCCAATTTTTTTTATCTCCAAAGCGTATTTTAAAATAAAATTTCCATCATAGCCCTTTATATTATGGGCTAGGAGGGTGATGTCCTTAAATTTTGTTGTTTTAATTTGCTCTAGTAATCCAAACAATTTGGCCATTGTGGCATCTCCCTTGAATATGTGAGTCCTATCGCCTCCACATTCGGTGGAATTATGGCCATTTACATTGATATGAAGGTAGGCCTCACGATACGTCACAGAGGTTAGCTTCGTGTAAGTACGTGCTGGCCGCACCTTGAAGAATTTTCTTGTCTGCATTCAGAATCATAGAATACTAACATGAAATTTCTCTTTTCCAGTGTCGGCCTGGATGGGACTTGCTTCATATAGCAGAAATGACCAAAAGAACTATGGGTCTCGCATACTCTACAAAAAAGTATCATAGCACCTATGTGAATAATTTGACTTTTCAAAACTGAAAAATTTCCCACAGACCTCACAAACCATTTTGCATCAGAGATCGACATGTGACCGTTGCAAAAAAAAAGGGGGGCGTTTATTGTTATCAATACAAGTATGGTTTGTGAACCAACGTCCACAGTCTTTACAGGCCGCAGTTCTACTTCCACTGCTAACGGGTTTATCGTAAAACTTTTTGCACATGGATTCATATTTGTGCTTGTTCTTTGTGTTGAACGGCACACGACATTCATGGTGAAAGTACAAATCAAGGTAACCCTTAAATGAATGTTGGAAAGGGGTAGGACTCTCATATAGGACATACCCTCCCCGATGTTCTCTGAACACGGCGATTTTGTATTTGGAAAAGTATGTTTGAAATTGTTTCAGTTCAGTGATTCCACCACCTTTCAAAAGATTCACACGAGCATCACGACATAAATCTTCTGCTGTGTATCTTTTAATATTTCGGCCTTTCTTTATGTGGCTATAGATATTCACGTCCATGCATCCTGGTTCTCTTTTAACGTCAAACACAGCCTTGGCGACAACCAATGCATGGGCAATGCAAAATGTGTTTCCCTTTTTAATCGAAATGATTCCTTGGTTGTCACAGCTTAATGTACTAGCAGAAGAAATGTTATCACATTTATGATTACCCCTCCCATGTGGCTCTATAAGGGGTGTGACTTGACACACATGGGGGACAAAGGGAGGAACGAAGCATTGCTTTGTAAAATTCGTTCTACATTAGAGAGCACAGCATGCACGTCAAGCTGATATGCTCGTCTAAATGACACAAATACAGGTCTTTACTAGGAGTCTGTGCTGTCTAATAGCAGACCTACGTGATCCACCGCGCTAACTCCGTGATCCTGGAGATCCCTAGCAAAGCATTGATTTATTCCTGAGCCAGCTTTAAGCATCACAGTCGCTCTCTGGCATCCATAATTGTATGATTAATTCACGCCCGAAATAAAAAAAACAACACTTTAATTGTTTAAGTCTCTCCTCAACGATTCGAAGAGAGATACCTTGGGTCAACCCTTCACCAACCTGATTTACCAGGCTACTAATTCTGGCTGAGGGTGCCGATGAGGGGCCAGCTGCTACTAAATTCTCCGTTGGGACGTGGATGACTTTGGTCAGCCGCTCTCTGGCTCTAAGAGGTGGTGGATATCCTGGAGGTGGGACGCCGTCTGAAAGCGCTACAGCTTCAATGGGCTAGTTGAGTTGCTTTTGTCAGTGTTTCCCACCTCCAGTTGAACTTAAACAAAATAGTTTAATTCAAACAGCAAGTTATTTGTACAGCAGATCACATGACTTGACGTATTAATATGTTAAATTGTAGGATTCTGACAATTTAGAATAGTAGCTGTATTATTATTGTATAGTTATTGATAATATCTATAAAGGTGCCAGATTCAGATCACCTGACTTGACGTATGAATATGTTAAATTGTGGGGATTATGGCAGTTTATAAAATACAAACTTTTGTTTTCATCCAACATCAAAGTTGTGTATCACATTATTTGACATAAATACCGTTCGTCCTACCAAAATCCTACTATAGATGTTACGGTTGGTTAATAATCCCGTCACTAATGATAGGGCGTGAGTGGGGAAAACAAACCTATTGAATGAAGTCCTTAACTTTGACGCACTTAGAGAGTAAAAGTACAATCTGAACTCATTAGTTTCACTGCTGTAACTTCCAGGTTTCCCATCCAGATCCCCAAAGATGTCATCATTATAGTAGCTGCTTGAACAAGAACCTTCCACCCGCTAAGGAACTGTTGTGTCGTAGTGATGTTATGTGGTACGGATGGTAGGTGCTACGCAGGCAAGCTCACAATGTTCTAAAACATATGGTACATTGTTTATATGTCAGTAGTTTTACCAAAGAACTCTGGGGAAATTTCATCTTGTTACACTCTTCAATCCACCTACCCACTCACCCATTTTAAATTGTCCAGTTCCAGGGTTATTTGTACACTCCATAAAACAAAATATTTAGGATGTCCCGATTCGAGGAGGGTTAAAAATATTCCTGTCTGTCTGAACAAACAGTTTAGTTACAAAACTTTTCATATGATGCACCTATTTCGGCCAAACAATCTGCGTCTTCTGTAAAGCTCTCCAATATGGCAGCTCCATCTTCCCCTCCAGGCCAACCTTCATTAAATCCTAATAAAATATACACTGTGGAATATATTTGGATCGAAAGATACACAACAGTTGTATTGCATACAGCCAGTCAATAAAGCGTCCAATGTTAATAGGGTTTAAAAACGAAATTAATAAATAAAGTCACTGTTAATTTTATTCTTCATTATTTAAAATGGTTATATGGTTTAAATTAAATAAAATCGCCGCTAATATTTGTATTTAATAAATTAACTATTATATAAATATGAGTCATCATTATTTAAAAATTGTCTATAAGGTTTAGTGACACTGGCAAAAATAAATGAAAGTCGTAGTTAATTCATGATCTAAATGTTAGGGGTCAGTAGTTATAACATAAATAATGTTGTCCACAATCTTTACATACCTTCGTTTACTCCCTCAGGCAGACCTCCTGTCGAGCGATTTAAACTCATTTTTATCTTCTTACCGCTTGAAGGTCAGAATTAGAATAGGAAAATTTTCAAAATGCGAGGGTTTTTATATAAAATCTCATCCGGATGTAGCTTACATATTTTCTCGCATCCTATTGGCTAATAATAAAATTTAATATAACCTCTTAATAAATCAGATGTAATGTAGCGTTATTTGATCAATTGTTTCTTGATAATCGTTGCGTACTGTCACAGCACAAGAACCGCGACAGTTATCGTGGTTCGAATTCCTGTGGTCATTCCGTCTAAGTGTTAGGATTATCTAATTCTGGGGGAGGAGGTTGGAATCAAATCCCTGCTGGGTAAACTGTTGGTCGCTCTCCCTCCGGAACATTTTCTTAATCATCCCTACCACCTTATCATAATTAATATATATATATGTTTAGCCTGTAACTCATCTAGTTGTGGAGTTTGGTGGTTCAAATCCCTTCTTAGGTGTACTATCACTCTTATGTTTGGTAGGAAGAACAGTTTAGAATCGGTAGGAGGAACAGTTTAGAATATTCACACATAATTTGCTCTCAAGTATATAACATTTATTTTGACTAAATTGTGTTTTCCGGTCAAAACCCTTCCATAGGAGTCCTTCTACCGTAGATAAGAATCACATCGTTACAGATAGATTGTTTGGAGACACTTAGCGCTCACGTCATGGTGTGACACATAGATCCGTGTCATGCTGCGTGATAATTAGGGAGCTGACCAGTATTTTTCTGAATGAACATGTTTAGCAGTAATTAATGCCTTGGGGCTCTGGGAAAATATCTGCAAATGCTCTCTTCGAACTTGGAGGGGGATCTGTGTGCCAAGGTTGTGGTCACTCATTAGTAATCAGGCTTAAAATTGACAACATTACACACTACTCTCAGTCTGTGAATTCCGAGGGGCGAGCTCCAAACACTGGCTGTTTAGTTATGGTGGGTAATGTCTCCTTCTACCCCGAATTGTCAACATGTTACGGGAGGAGTGCCCGAGACTGCACGCCAGTCCCATGGGCACACATAAAAAACAAATGGGCACACTCATAAAGGCCAACGGGCACAAAAATGGAGCTAATGCTCCCGGCGTCCATGATCGCACCCTGGGCCACATATAATAAAACCAATGAGCACCCATAAAAGCCAACGGGTACACAAATGGAACTAATGCTCCCGGCGACCAAGTTTGCAACCTGGGGCACACATAAAAAACCAATGGGCACACATTAAAGCCAACGGGCACACAAATGGAACTAATGCTCCCGGCGCCCAAGCTAGCACCCTGGGGAAAACATTAAAAACTAATGGATACACATTAAAATCTAATGGGGCTGAGGATGAACCCTAGGCAACTGTGGTGGACTTCCCCCCAAAGATGCGGGTGCAGGGTCTCGCGGATGACAAAACTCCAGGATGTGGGAAGGGGAATAACGGTAAATCAAATGGATGTGAAAAGTAGGTCAACAAACTCTTCAAATCGGTGTCAAAGGTCAAATTGCCCCGTTAAGGACCCTCACTACTACTTAGTATCCTCAGTTTATTTTAAAATAGATCACTGATTACTCTCACACTTTTTCAAGGCTTGAGACTGCCAAGCTAGTATACGTTTTATTACGTCAATGTTGGGTTACGTTAGGTTAGATTATTTTAGAATATTTATACGCATCAAGTCTCACCCACATAGATAATGAGATGTTCAGAGATGGAGGTAGTCCATCAGAGAGGTTTCCGAGACAGCCAAGAAATAAAAAGAAACCCAGTAGTTTAGTCAACTTGGAGGCAACTGTCCAACTTGTTTTTTAATACCTTCCTCTTCAAATGATCGCAATTATCTACGATTGTGCACGGTCGAAACTGTCCTAAAGTCAACATAATAAACATATAATACATTATAAATATACTAGTATATTTATATAGCCTTGTATATGTGTATAAATAAGTTGAGTATGTCATATGGAATGAGTAAATTCTCTCTAGAAATATTAATCTAAAAATACGCTGAATACGAGTCGAATATATGGCTAAAACTTTATATCCAAAAGGTATAAGCTTACCGTGATACACATTCAAGAAGCCTATTGGAAAAATTATCGACATAATAGCTATGATACATATTTCACCCACCTCCCACCCCCAATTCAAGGGAATTTCTGGGTGTTACAAGGCTTATCTAAAAATATCTCAACCCTCCTACAGTTGAAAAATAGCGCTAATCTAAAAATATTTCAAATTTCCTACAGGTGAACAATATGGCTTATCTAGAAATATATCAAACCTCCTACAGTTGAACAATAGGGCTTATCTAGATATGAACATTGTCCGCAGTGGTGACTTGTGACCTACTAACTAGTTGAAGGGGCTGGCTTGGGGGAGGCAGCATATATATATATATATATATATCCACCAAATAGTGGGTTGGGGGATGAGTTTGTGTGAAGGGGAGAGAGGAGAAGTGATCTAAAGTTGTTATAAAATACTAAATTATTTTTATTTTCTTGATATACTGAAAATAAAATCTAATCGCAATTAGAGACTATATTTCAGTCAATATTTCCGATCATTGACTCCCAGGAGAATAAAATGCATTTATAAAGACCCTGAATATAATATTTAAGTATTAACATATGTTCAACTGCTGACAATGGAACTCCTAAGTTAGTGTCTCATTCAACCATCAAGCGTTCGTATCGATACGTGAGTGTTAGACGAGAACTGTAATCATTGTTATTGTTTTATTGTAACACAGATAATTGACCATGTACCTGGGGTAATATCCTCGGGATAAATAAATAACACTAAAGTGAGAACTTTTAAACTTGAAATATCTAGAGTGCATTCGTTAAATTTAAATAGTTAGGTTTTCAAGAGAAAAAAAATATAGGCCCTTAAATTTTTCCCGGTAAGCCTTACAAAATGGAAAAATCTCTAGTTTAACTTGAGGAAAAAAAAAGTTTGTTGTTTGCCTTCATATTTAGCTCTAAAAATGATAAAAATAGTAAAGTTTAATTTAATATTTTATTAAAGAAGTTTAACAGCTACCAGCATTGTCTTTGGCTACCAATTCTTTATAGTGGCAAAGCTAATTATATTGAATAGAGATAGCCTACTCTAAAAAACTGCACCAACATTAGTATATTCGTTAATCATTTATAAAACTGATTTGTATATCTTCCCCTATATGTTATAACGGTAGGTATATATTCCAAAATAAAATGTTATAACTGTTCACCTGTCACTGATATAATTTTATTTTATCAAACTGTATTAGCTGTGAATTATAATAGTACTAATATTCTATGTAATTTACACTGTTGAGTTCAATTGAAACAACCAAGGCAGGACCTATAAAGGATGGGAGAGGGAGTAAAATCCCCCTCACAGAAACAGTTATCTTATGCCTGTATTCATATTGGATACAAGCTTATTCGAGTCTTATGAAATTCATAATACTTAGGCTTACAGCCTCAATTGAATTTTTAAAGTCTTTAGTTAACTTAAAGAGGGACTTCCTGTAAAATTAAATTCATTACCATCTCATGTTGGGATACTTCTCCACCAGCTAATGAATGTAAAATAATCCCCCCTTCCTCTTAACTTTGGGTAAGGCCTTGGAACCATCATTGCCCCCTCTCCTACTGATAATAGACCATTATGGTAGAAACCACTCCTAAGGCGTTATCACCACTCGGTGCATTACCAGCCCTGTCATCCGCCCTGTTATCTGGCATGACACCTTCCTGACATCGAACATCACAGGTTGTTTGGACGGACAGGGATAGAATTTAAATATTCCATATTTGTGTGAGAGTCAGTCAGCTGATTTATCTTATTATATGTTATTATATAATATAATATAATATTTTACATTTCAATACAAGTTTAAGAAAAAAAAATTATTTAACTTCTCAAAAATGTATAGGGCTGCCTACACTACTTCATTCAGGGAGTCTGAAATGTACCCACTCTGAATGGTTTCCATTTCGTGACTTCTAAAATAAACAACACTAATGAAAATCATTAACTGTATCCACTTTGTTAGATGGAATTGTATTCACAAATTCCTACATTGTATCCACTTTATTAATTGGAATTAAATCCACAAAATTCTTAGTTATATCCATTCGGAATGGTCTCCGTTCCGAAATTTCTTATAGAAACAACCCACTTAAAAATCCTAAATTGTATCCACAAATGGTGGGCTTGAAATATTAAAACCTTTATAAGAAACGTCAAAGGTGGAGTCCACTTCGTCATAAATCTGCGACGGGCAAAAAAAAATTACATAATACAACTCTACGTCTATTAGAGAGCAGTCAAAACCATTTTACTAAAATGGGTAACTTATCTAATACAATAAAAAGTCAAATCCATTCACTGACTCGCTCACTCATCACCGTATTTCCCAACCCCAGGCCTGAAAACTATTAATTTTTCCAGGTAGGAAGTTAGTGGAATTGCCCTATGTAACTAGAAAAATCTACAATTGAGAAATTTTAAAATGGGGTTCTATAATTAGAAAAAAAAAGTGTTATATGAGTTATAAAATTAAAATTTGGCAGACAGGTAAATAGATGACTCCAGAAAACCAAATAAATCTCAAATGTTGAAATACTTTAGGGGGAATTGTATAAAAGAGGGTAGAGTGTTGAAAATTTCAAACTCTAATAGCAAAAAAACTAATTTCCAGTGTGGTAAAAAAACCTAACTTTGATAAGCTGGTAATAAGATCATTCCAAATAAATATTAAGGGCTGAAAATTTGGAATTTTTATTGATACTTTGGGAAACAGAGAAGGGGCTAATAAACAGGGGGGGAAAAACATTCTAGGTGTGGTAAAAAATTTAAATTTGGTGACCAGGTAAAAGGTTAGCTCCCAATAACTATATTGGCTTTAAAAATTTATAAGTAGGACTTGTTTAGTTGGAAAGGAATGGATTTAGAATTTATAAAACTAGTATAAACACCTAATTTTCTGTGTGGTATAAAACTGAAATTTGTCAATAATGTGCAAAGACCACTCTTAAATAACCATAAGAGACTAACGATCATGCATGAATAAAATAGGGAAAACAGGGGGTTTAGGTAAAAAGAATAAATGCCTTAGATAAGGCAGAAAATTAAAATTTGTCAGGAATTTAAAGGGATTACTCCAATAAAAAATAAGTGTTAGATATTTAGTACTTAGACAAAGGACTGGTGAAATTATGGATTCCAAAATTACTGAACTTTAAAAGCAATTTACTTTTCAGTATGGTAGAAGATTGAGATTTGTCAGGAGGGTCTAAGAAAAAACCAACCCAACCAACTAATTATATTTGATCCTGAATTTTCAAAATGAAGAAGCAGTAAAGGGGGAGTTGTGGTACCCCTTAATATTCCCAAAACTAATATTCAAATTCTTGTTTAGTGTGATATGAAATTTAAGTTTGACATTTAAGACAATTGACCTCCCAGAAACCCGAATGACATCCAAGCATATGGAATCTCAAAATTGAAGCCTGGGAAATAGAATAAATCTAAATTGATGCAACTAAAGGCCCTTTTATGCATGCGATTCGAGTCGTCCGACAACCATAAAAACGGACGGCAAAAACTCGCCCGTTCTGTAAGGTTCTTATATGCATGCGACATTTAGTCGCCCATTGAACAAACTACTAGGGGATATGAAAACATTTTATCAGTGTTGCCAATGTCTTGCTGTAGAAAATGGATCCATGCGTGTTTGACCTTTGAGAAAGATGAAAAAGAAGATGAGATGTCCATTGTCCATCCCGCTAATACGTAGAATACATTCACCACCCAAGTTTATTTTGATGACAGCTAAAAAAATTACTGGAAATAGTCCCTAATATGACCCTATGCCAACAGCTGTCATCTGTCACTTTGGATAGCTGTTTTGAAAACATATGATAGTGTATGCATGTTATAGTTAACCACAGTAATTTTGGCCAATTTTATTTATATTTATTTGAGGTCGGACACAAAGCTTATTTATAGATTTATTCCACTTAAGAAAATTATTATTTACAGAACTTTCACAAAAGGTCTAACGAATATTGCTTCAAAATGGTGACCGACGAATTTAAACCATGCTATTGATCATGACGCAAACAAGCTCTTTACAATGATGCACCCACACAGTGCATAAAAATATATTATTCAGTTAAATGTTTTTAAATACGATCAAACAATTATAAAATAATTTATTAGATATAAAAAAATTACAAGTATTTTCTCTTTTTCAAGCAAGTACGATGTCCATATTAAAAGGAATTAATGTGTGCACTATTTTACAAATCATAGATAGCATTCCAAAATGAAAAATAACTAATTTTAATTATGTTTAAAATATTGTTTCAGATTGAATCAAATGAAATTATTAAAAGTAATGAAATAGTGTGAAAAAACTTAAGTTCACGTTATTTTAATGTACAATATAAAATGTAATTTTAAAAACTTGTCATTTATAATGAAACTGTAATCTTTCACAAGCGTTGGAAATCTAAAACATAAACATAAGATTTTTCAACGGTCATTCAGATAAAAAGCTATGTTGAACAGACACTAGATAGTGCATTTCGTAATTGTAGGGACAATTAAGAGACAGTAACAAGATTTTCAATTATTATAGTATGTATATTACATCGTTTGATGAGTTAGTGGTAACATTCCAAGGAACCATTCTAAATAGGACACACTTAGGGGAGCTTTAACACAACTATACGACGCCACTTGCTGAAACCCTTCAAACAACTGACCAATAAGATAAGAGGTTGGCTGCACTGATTTCTAGAGAACGGACGACACACCACTCGCACGTTTGCATAAAAAGAACCAGTAAACGCCATGTATATAGAGAAACAAGAAGAGTTCTGCCGCATGCCATTCCTAGGACATGACACGTTCTGTAAATCGCAACCACAACTAACTTAGATGACAAAGCATACATCCATTTGTTCCCAGTGATTTATAAAATTGACGAGTTTTGGCCGTCAGTTGTCAAACGACATGAATTTCATGAATAAAAGGGCCCTAATATAAAACACTAATTTTCGGTATGGTTTAAAATTTTAATTTGGCAAGGACGTAAATAAAACATTATAAGAGAGTCAAATAAATTTTAAAATCTCAAAATAAGAATGTGAGAAATGAAAAAGTGTGTGGGGTGGGTGCATAAGGGGCGTTAGAGTTGCTTAAAATATTTCCAGAATTATTATAAATTTTTCTTTTTAGCATTGAAGAAAATTAATACATTTGCCAAGATTGTAAAATTACCCCACCATAATAGCCGTAAAAACTGGAAAGTTTGTAATTTAAAAATAGGGGGAAGGTGTGAGGGCTAAAAGTAAAATGAACTTCTCAATATGAGAGAAAATTTGAATTTTGTTTAGGTAGATGAAACTAATTTTTTTTTAATGAATTCCAAAAAGAGGATTCATTAGCTTTGAGAAAACAAAGATAAATTTGAAGGATTAACTAGCGCCTATTTAGCAGCGACGTAATAATTAAAATAAACAAATTCTGTTGACATGGCTCTGTGAACCGTGATGCTCTCTAAGAAATCATGATGTTCATTATTCAATAAGTTTCTGTAACAGAAGAGATATGTTATTTATTTATGATTTTTGGTGAACTCTGATGCAAAGAAAAATTCAGAAGATATATGCATAGGGCTAAAAAAAAAGTCACGCACAATTGTTGGATGCTACAAACACAGTGCAAATGCAAGTTAAGAACTTCACAAGATTCAAGGAGATTGGGATTAAATTGTCTTCATCTAATTCAAGACTGCCCTACGCGATGGAATTCAGAATATTTAATGTTGGAGAGATTATTAGTAAAATAGACGCAGTGTCAATACATTTATTTAATATAGACATTGACAATTTGACTGAGGGCCTCTTGTTAGTAGCTATGTAGAAATTCTGAGACCTTTTTATGAGGTTATTGTAGAAATTTGTTAAGATAGGATCACGTCAGCATTAATGATAATCCCGGTAATATATTCAATGAGGACATGTTTAAAGCAGTATAACGAAGACAACGCTGGAAAGTCAGGTACAGGCATAGTTTTATCCATGACCCTTCTTCTTGCTCTTAAAACTAGGTTTCCCATTTATGAACACAGTGAGCTTTATTTTACTGCTATGTTAGTGGACCCGAAATTTAAAAGCATTATTGTGTCGAAGGGACACAAGATTTTAACAATAGAGCACTTGAAGACAAAGGTAGAACAGATGTCCACAAAGGGATAAACATCAGGTAAGCCATCAATATTTAAAATTACTTAACTCGTAAAATAGGAAATTATACAATTAAGCTTATTCACTAAGTCTGATTCGAGGGAGATTAGTTTGCCCTTCATGATAAATCATAATTAAAATCTTGGTGATAAAGTAATGTTTATTCAACTTCTTTAAAAACATTTTCGTGCAATTTTTACCACTTTTTTTCCAGAAGCTAAAAATTCTTTGACTTAAAAGTTTGTGATACAAACACAAAACCTAGAACCTGCTGTGTTAAATGTATTTGAATATAAGCACTACCAATTTACACACGAAAGAGTTCAATCCAAACTTAAGTACCCTGGGGTATCATTCAAGTTGTATGACTCCTTTATCATAACCTAATCTTTAATAACTGTAGGTCATTAATTTTATATATTTGGGTATACTTTGTTGTAGATACATCTCAAGACATGGCAGTAATACCAGAAAAAAAATATATCTCTGGCATGTATTTGATGAATTAGTAGCTGTTTCTAAAGTATTCTCGTTTGACTCAACACAGGGCCGAGATTGTTTAAATATGCCACTGCTAGGAAGAACGGAGGACCCTCTAACTTGGTGGAAGGAAATGGGTAATGCCTTATTTCCAGATATATGCAAGGTGGCAACACATTATCTGTGAATACCAGCAACAGAGGTATCTAGTGAAAGGGTGTCTTCTTCAGCCGGATTTATAGTTGGCTCTAGAAGAGAAGCCCTCACACAAGAATATGTAGAAGAACAAGTGTCCTTACAGCAAAATAATGGACTACCTTTTTTTTATGTTTAGTAGCAATTAAGAACATACTATCAATATTGTATTTGTATTTAATGTTAATTTGATATGTTATTGATCTACTAGTTGAATTTACTTTTTGCTTTCATTTAACTTGTTTTTGAAACAATAAAATGTGATTTCTCTATGACTAAGTTGCCATAGGGTTCAAATTTTATCATTGAACTACTTTTTTTTACTACGGTATTTTTTTAGTTTAAATAAATGTTAAAGCTAATAATTTGATTAATATTAAATATTTAAAAAACAATTAAAGGTAAAAATTCCAAAATTATTTCTAAATATTTCCCGTTCGCGTGGGTGATTATTATTTCCAGGCCAAAAATTTCCCGAAGTCAAAATGTCATTCTCACACAGGCCTAATATATATACACAAACAGATGAAAGCCCTGACTCACTGACCATCAGCGTATCTCCAAAACTCCTGGAGCCGGAATCTTTCAGGTTGTACCGTGGCTACAAACTATAACCAGCAAACCTCCGCCACCAAGTGTACATCCAGCACTAACCCCATTTAATGGCTAAACCGGCGCTACATACGGAGTAAGAAGTCATGCCTGCCGACGACTGTGACCGCCACTAAGAATAAACAATATCTGAGGCCTGTCGGGAACGTGCAGTTGTTTCCACATGACTAAACCCATGTAGTGGTTGTTGCGCAAGCGCGGCCTTGTGAAGGTTATTGGAGCTGTAGTGTTAAGTGTCTCCACCCCTCCATCTTCTACTACCTCAACAGTGTTGTGCGCAGGCGCTGATGAGGTAATCTAAGCTCTCATTTGCTGTAAATGATGTCACCTTACGTCATGCAATTCATCCTCATTTCCCTCGCTGTTACAAGCAGAATATAAGCAAGTGATCAGCGATTCTCAGTACTCTTCGACGCCAATAGTTCTAAGGAAAATATTAGAATGTAAATAAGCCGTAATTTTAGGGATTCAATTTTTTTTTTTTTTTGTTACTTTTTCGTTTTTGGGCTGTGTTTTTGTTTAGATTTTATTTTACCCCCCTCTTTTTTGCTCTTTAGAAAATTT
>CABFOV010005025.1:0-13686 GCA_902141375.1 Timema poppense | reverse complement strand
GGTACGATGGCTGACGGCAGAACTAAGATGATTTACAGTTCGATTGTGAAAAAGTAGCTAAAATAAATATTAATGTAACTTATTGTATTCTTATTTATTACTTTAACAAAGGCAATTGTTTTAAAACATTATATAGTAATATATTTATTACATAATAACACTGACTATTTGTTATCAATCAGGAAATGTAAATTCCTATCGGCTATCGCTCATTTTTACAAGTGAGCAGTATCGATCAACTAGAGGCTAAACGTATCGAGAATGTTCCGATGTTCGTTTACTCTGCTAATATATTGTTTTCACTAGTTACCACAAGGGGTGCTAGTGTTGTTTCAAATTACTGCATCTCTTGTTGTCTGGTACAACATTCTGTATGAAATTAACACAACCAGCAAGTTACTCCAGTACAAGGAATTTGATTTAACTGCTGCTACAAGTCAGCTTCATTCAACAAGATTATTCCATGAAAAATCCAGAGGTAATGTGGGATTTGAAAATATGTTAGTAGATGCAAAAGAAATAGCCGAAGAACTTGAAATCACAGCTTCATTTGAATCAGAGAAAGGATCTAAGAGCTTGGAAAATAAGAAAAAGCAGTTTTGTATGAAGCAGAAGATGAGCCAATATAAAATTCAAAACTTCAATTCAAATTGTACTTTTATTTTGCAATCCTTGATAATTTAATAAAACTCTATAAATGAATGATTTATCCAGATTGAAGAAATTATATCTATATTTGGATTTATTTACAACATCAATGCCTTATAGAACAAATCAAACCCGTATGTACTAGAAAAGTGTGTAAAACTGGAAAAAGAAGAATATTGATGCTACTGAGCTGTGTAGTGAGTTCCAAGCTGTTGCAAGATGGGTGCCTGAGAAAGCAACACCACAAGACGTTTTATGTTACGTTTGTAAGTCCAACTTACAAGACAGTTTGCCTAATTTAAGTGTTGTCTTAAGAATTTTACTGACACTGCCTGTATCTGTAGCCAATGGGGAGCATAGCTTTTCTAAGTTAAATTTGATTAAAACATACATTCGATCTTTTATGAAACAAGAAAGACTAGTGGGATTGTCAACTCCATCTATAGAGAAGGAAATCGCTCAAACTATTGATTTAAATTAAATAATTTCAACGTTTTCAAAGCCTAAGGTAAGAAAAAAGAAAATGTAGTATTTAGCAATTCAGTCTTACAGTTCTAGTTAATTTTCATATATTTCACTTTTATTAAAAATAAAATATTGCTCAACATTTGATATACTAATGTACCATTTACTGGCAATAAATACATATTAATTATTGACTTAATTGTGTTTTAACTTTTGAAAGTATGTAACTCAGTGACTGCTTTCCATTTCCCATGTGTTGAAAGTAGAGATAAGAATTTTCCGGGAAATTTGTAATCTGAAAGTTCTCCACAGTGGCGGCTTGTGGTTGAGGGGTTAAATTGTAGAGGTGACACTTTGAGCCTATTATGCGTCAAAATACAGTGTGTTAGGAGGCGAGTGTGCTATAAGAAGGGGGGTGGGAAGGGGTAGATAGGAAGCACGGAGGATAGGGGAGGGGGGACAAATGTCGGGCCAACCTTAAAATTATTTTAGTTAACTTATTATTATCAACAATAATGATTTATGAACAAAACGACGTGTCTGCAAAGGCTCACATTAATTTGTTTCTTTACTACATTTTTTTAGCACCCCCTCTTACTGCCCGTTCGGCTTATACGCTTATGTACTAATTACACAAATGAGTTCGGGACAAGGAAGGTTGAATTTAGAGGAATTACACCCAAATTTGCATGGAGTGAGAGTGTAAAACAATTTAGGAAAACCCGCTTCAATAAACCCGGTCGGGATCGAATTTTGATCTCCCTGTCATTGGCTGTCTACTCTATCGCGAGAGTAGTGCGTCAGACCGTGCGGCCATCGAAGCAGGTGTTTCTTTACTATAATACTACCACTATCACTACACTAGTTATTATTACTGTTATTATTATTATCCATTTAATCAGTTGAAATTATTTTACAGAAATAATATCTTAAAATTTTCCGTCTCACATCTCTAATTGAAAGTAGGCCTATATAGATCAAAATTAAAAAGGTTCAATAGTATGACTTTTGACTATTAATATAAATTAAATTAGTGTTGACCATGGGGGGGAGGCTCTCACAGAACTTTCGCCTAGTGTGCCAAGTTACCTTGCACCGGCCCTGAATACTTGACAGGATTCGGTGGACTTGAGGTTTCGAAGATTCAAGCGGCCCATCTCTAATATAATTAATGTAGAATAAAATCAGATAATAATTTTACCAACTAAAGTAAATAAGAAACAACCAATCAAACAAAACCATGGTTTCTCTTAGGGCTTGAAATTGAATAATTATTATTTAATATACTCTTTGAATTTAAAGTGATCTTTTCCCTTGGTGATTGATTTAGATAGAAAACAAGTGAGTTCTACGTTAAATAGTGCATTATGTTCATGGAGAGTAACCATTGTGATGCTGTGACGTAATGCCACGTCAAGATAGGATTTACCATGTTAATGGAGTTATTCAGGCCTACGTTTTGTTAGGCGAGTTTTAAAGATATACGGTAAGATTTAGACGGAAACCATATATATCCATTAATAATTCTAAAACTAATATTACATTGTCGACATTTTGTTTTATCTTTAAGTAGCTTTTTGTAAATGCAATATTTGTAATTGTTCATAACATAAGCTATTTGACCTGTTCACGAAAACGACCATTCTTGCCTAGAGCTATCGCATCCCGAGCCTAATAGGGTGTTAATGGGCAGTAGGCCTACTTGACCAGAGCCTGATTGGCCGTCCATAACAACAACTGACTACTGTATAAAGAGAACCTTATCAGGAGCAAGCGGCGGAAACAATTGCCGGCCGCTCAGATAACAAAGTGCTGACTGGAATCTCTCGGAAGGAAAGAACTTCCAGTCTTCCCTTCATTATTACTACTAGTAGTAGTTCCACGGAAGCCGGTCCAAAACAAGAACCGGGCCAATAAAGCAAATAAGTGTTTGACGGATCATTCCGGGAGGAGGGGGAGATAGTTGAAGTGATAACAGAAATCCCCGAGAGGATTTGCGTCAGGGTTAGATAGTTTCGTGAGTAACGGGAGCGGCTGTCGACAAGGTACTAGTGCTACCAGTCAAGAAAACCTCTTTGGATTAGGGGGTCGCCAGCTGGGACACATCTGAGCCGGGAGTGAACGTTTGGGCAACTCTCGGAAAGTGGCGCGATTTTGGGAAACTGTTTATTCCCACTGGTTCCAAAACAGTTTGTTATTGGTGATACCGTGTTGGAATAGTTCGTGAATTGCTGATATTAGCGTTATTGTTCCTCAAGTTCACTTCCAAACTCTGTTCCGCGAGTAACTAGAAATAGGTTTTTGAGAGCAACGCTGTAATTTATTATTCGACTAGAAATTATATTTTTTCGGTTTGTGTGTGGAACCATCCGAATAGGGTTTGTCCCGTGGAGCGTAGTCCTGGAAGTAATGGCGACGCCCAGTGCCGTGTGTTGCCGCCCGAAGACGTCGTTCTTGATCGAGGATATTCTGCAAGATACCGGCAGCGGCCGTAAGGATCGCCCTCGCGCCGTGGCCTGGCCCGAGCGACCTCTCCCCATCTACCTCCCTCCTCATCTCCAGGAAGGTGACAGAGGTAGACCCATGTACCTGGAGGAACCCAGGGTCCCGGTATTTGGTTTCCACCCTCCACCCAGCGTCGCGCATCTGCAGGACCCATACAGAAGTGAGCATATATCTATAATCCTCTAGTCGCCTTAGTTGCCAGACTCAGGCTTATGGGGAAGGGTTGCAAGGGGTTTGGTGCGGCTTCGATTCAAATGGAGGGGCAGCCTATATAGCCTCTATCAAGTACATTTTTAAACATTGAGTGGCACTATACGTTATTTATAGGGTATTTTAATGGTAGCTAGAAGTATTTTCTCAGCTAAAATATTTTCTAACACAATTTACACTAAACTCATAAACAAAATATACATAACTATTTAGTATTCATAAAAAATAATTTACATTTAAACTTTTAAATATCAATTTTATTTTATAATGTGGGTAGGTTCAAATGAAATGAGGTACCCGTGAATAAGAATTTGGTCGGGTACACTGTATACTGTATACTTGTACCTTCTGTTCTCCCACTACTGGACATATTTAGGGGTAGAAACCATTCCCGCACGCTAATAACAGTCTGACATCCACGCCAAGAGCTAAACACGCTAATTAATATTCATCGAAGATGAAAACTTATTTATTAAGATCCGAGCCCCGGAAGTTGTTGGCTTTGAAAGATTAATTTGTATGTAAGAA
The DNA here is from genome assembly GCA_902141375.1 of Timema poppense. Classification (NCBI taxonomy): domain Eukaryota; kingdom Metazoa; phylum Arthropoda; class Insecta; order Phasmatodea; family Timematidae; genus Timema; species Timema poppense. The sequence goes on along the minus strand of CABFOV010005025.1, from coordinate 9,330 downwards.
AGATCATGACATTAACTGTTTAGTCCTCAGTAATGATTGTTTAATGTTGTGTAGACCTATAAAGATCGTGACATTAGCTATTTAGTCTCTCAGTAATGATTGTTTAATGTTGTGTAGACCTATAAAGATCGTGACATTAACTGTTTAGTCCTCAGTAATGATTGTTTAATATTGTGTAGACCTATAAAGATCGTGAAATTAACTGTTTAGTCCTCAGTAATGATTGTTTAATGTTGTGTAGACCTATAAAGATCGTGACAGTGATGGTTCAGTCCTTAGTAATGATTGTTTAATGTTGTGTAGACCTATAAAGATCGTGACAGTGATGGTTCAGTCCTTAGTAATGATTGTTTAATTCTGTGTAGACCTATAAAGATCGTGACATTAACTGTTCAGTCCTCAGTAATGATTGTTTAATGTTGTGTAGACCTATAAAGATCGTGACAGTGATGGTTCAGTCCTCAGTAATGATTGTTTAATGGTGTGTAGACCTATAGAGATCGTGACATTAACTGTTTAGTCCTCAGTAATTGATTGTTTAATGTTGTGTAGACCTATAAAGATCGTGACATTAACTGTTTAGTCCTCAGTAATGATTGTTTAATGTTGTGTAGGCCTATAAAGATCGTGACATTAACTGTTCAGTCCTCAGTAACGATTGTTTAATGTTGTGTAGACCTATAAAGATCGTGACAGTGATGGTTCAGTCCTCAGTAATGATTGTTTAATGTTGTGTAGAGCAATGAAGAGTTGAACACATGCAGCACTAGTATTGCTGTATCAATGATTATGTTAACCGGCCTCGTGGTGTAGTGGTCATTGTACCTGGCTACGAGTCTAGGGGTCCTGGTTTTGATTCCCAGCTGGCACCTTAAGGGGAATTATCCCAACGATCACCAGGGTTTGGTTAGTTAGGCTTAAGTTAGGTTTAATATCCTTTCGGGCTCCACAACTTCATAATCACTATCATCACATCATCTCTTAGCGGGTACGACGTGCTCTGTACCTCCAGAGCTGCTAATAGTCTACATACATTATTATTATTATTATTATTATTATTTAGCACCGCGTCTTACTTACCCGTTTGGGTTATACGCTTTAAGTACTAATTACACTAATGGATTAGGAATTGGGAAGGTTGAATTAGAGGAAGTGAACCGGCATTTACGTGGAGGGAGCGTAGAAAACCATTTAGGGAAAACCATCCCCAGTTCACCCGACCGAGATTCGAACCTCGATCTCCCCGTCCTCAGCAGTAGAGCTCAACACGACTATCGCGTTAGCTAACTACGCCACCGAGGCGGGTGTCTACGTGTCTACATACAGGTGACCCAACTGGAGGGCATGTTCCTCCCGGTCAAATATATCATACGATAGAAAAAAGTGGTAATGTTTTAAAAGGGTACAGCCTTATCTTATTTTCCACCGCATCTTCAGGGCATATTTACAATAATGGGGGGGCGGGGGAGGTGCAACCTGGTGGTCTAGTGGTAAGGTGTCGGACTTCTGTGCTAGGGTCCGGGGTTCAATCTTTGGTCCCGGCACAGATTTATCTGATCAACAAACCCTTTCTTTCACCTCTGACAAGACGTGTATTAATCACAACTTGTGAATGTGTGGAATGCCAGGCCTCCACCGTGGTTCGGATCCCAAGTTAATTTGTAGGTCCTCTATTTCATCTCACAGTCACCCTACAATTACACACTAGCGTAAGTGCGTACAACCCGAACGGGTAGTAAGACGCGGGGCTAATAATAATATAATAATGGGGCAGGGTATGTGGAGGGATGGTAAATGTATGTACCTGAGTTTATGAGTAGGGGGAGAGAGAAATCATGTAGGAAAAAAAACAGTTTCATAACACCCGATTGAGATTCGAATCCCAATCTCCCTGTCATCAAAAACCCCAGTAAATTGCTAAAGTGGAGCATTAAATCATCCGACCACCAATGTGGATGTGAACAAAACTAAAATAATACTATATCACTCTTCGAAATAAATAATTGAAAGAGAACTAAGCTCATATTAGAAAAATAAAATATTTCAACACTAATACAGTTAAATATGATTTAACCCCAAGATTAATTTGAAATAATTGAATTTAGATAAATTGTATCATCAACTCCTTATATCTTAAATTACCTTTTTAACGCGGTTAAAATTAAATTTATAAAATGTAAACAAATTTAAAGATCTGCCTAAAAAATATTTTATAAGAAAGAATAGGATACACTTATTAATTCTTATTACAAAGTAAATATATTCTGTATTTACACGTCAAGTTATGTAATATAGACTGTACATATAGCTTTTTTACTTTCTCGCTATCTTACAGGAAAAACTATTCTGATCGTCAAAAAAATCGAACTTATTTCCGCCTGTTAGTCTTTTTGTCTGTCTGTCTGTCTGTCTGTATGTCTGTACCTCTGACTAGAGCCTGAACTATTTTACTGATCGGGCTAAAACGTAGTATCTAGGGTTTTCTAGGGTTGCCCCGATGGGTTTTTGTAATTGGATATCTAACCCTAAAATTAAGGGTGGTTTACTGAGGGGCAAAAAGAGAAAAAATTGATTTTCTCAAAATTGGCTTTAACGATTTTAGTTAAATTTCATTTCTAATCATTGATCAATATTATAAACAAAATGGCTACTCCAAATTTTCTACAAAATGTTATTTGAGATATGAAATTACTTATTGTTGAAAATATGTAGGTCTATTTATAATACAAATATTTTATTTGAAATATATATTTTATAAAACCAAAAATTTTCAAGCTAAACGCAAATTTTTTTTTCCCCCGAACATTATCGATCTTTTTTTTTCTTTGTCTGTCCAAATATATTTGTGAGGACTTTAATTCTTTAAAAAGAAAGTCATAAAATTTAAATCCGGGAGTCAAATAATATTAAACGTAAGTATAACGAATTTTTTTTCTTGGGTTTGCTAGTGTATATTATTTCGTTTCATATTATATATTACTAGTTTTGAGTAAATAGCTCTTTTTTTAAACAAAGGAGTGAGAAAGTCCGTGCAGAGCTACGTACAATTTTTTTTTTCACTGATTCGCCGCATATGGTTTCATATCGTGTGATCGATCATGCACATTTAAAGATATGTGCCACTGCAGATTACGGTTAAAAAAAATTCTGTAAAACATCCGGAACCGCATCGCGTGAAAGTGCGCTTAAAGGGCCAACCATTTTGTGGACTGCAGTAGAATTTGGTTCGTTTGGCCCAATATTTGTCTTGATAAGTCTTTTAAAAAACATATATTATTGTCACTATCTTATTTATATATGTTAGCTTTAAATTATGTGTAGACCCTATATGATAATAATATATGTATCTCGGACGAAACTTTGACAGAATTAATAATTCATTCATGCATCACCATTGTTGCACTCTAACAATGTCTTGGTGACTACTGGTTGTTAGAGTGGTGTGTCTATATTGTTGCACTCTAACAATGTATTGGTAACAACTTGTGGAGAAATAGTGTCACTGGTTGTTAGAGTGGTGTGTCTATATCGTTGCACTCTAACAATGTCTTGGTAACAACTTGTGGATAAAGAGTGTCACTGATTGTTAGAGTGGTGTGTCTATATTGTTGATCTCTAACAATGTATTGGTAACAATTTGTGGAGAAAGAATGTCACTGATTTTTAGAGGGATGTATCTACATTGTTGCACTCTAATTACGTGTTAATAACATATCGTTGACATCGATAGCATTATTTCTGTCATTTTGTCATGAAGGACTAACCAACTGTTTGACTACGACGTGTCGATGTGTTTTTAATCTGTTTGCCATCTGTGGGAACGGCTTTGTGGATCTCTGACTGGTGAAACGTGGTAACGCGCCTACCGCGAGATCTCGGGAAATAATATATACTTTATTCTCGACAAAAGGAGAAAAACTCGAATTTCTCAAATTTGGTTCTAACGATTTTTATTAAAATTTGTATCTAGGCGCTGTTTGATATTAGGATATTACAAACAAAATGGTGATTCTCATTTATAGGGTAAAAACTATTTTGAAGATGTTTTACATAAACGGAAATAACTTTCATTATATCTTCGTAGCTATTTGAGATACGAGATAATTTATAGTTGCAAAAATGTGGTATTTTTAAAATCAAAATATGTTATTTGAAATATATTTGATATAGAACTAATAGTTTCTGAGCTATAAGCAAATATATATTTGTATAGCGGACTTTGATATAGGGAATCGACTTGTGTTCTATATGGAAGTTGGGGTTTGAATTCCTGCAGGGTGTATTGAGGTGTTTTTCTTAGTGGTTTTACCATTCTCCCTCCACACAACTGCGAGTACATTTCCTCTAACAAAGCCCATTCTTCTTCATCCCAACTCATTGCTGTAAATATACTGGAGTCTGGACGGGTAGTAAGAAAAATCGCTGTCTTGCTTTTCCTAAATGAATACCAATAATGTGTTTGATGACATCACAGAGCACCCACGATATTCGTCTGCAATCGACACACTTTACCTCAGATGACACTGTGTGAATCAAACAACCATTTATGTTGCATGATTACATAAATTCATAAATAAGTTAATTTACAATCAATTATAGCATTAACTTTATTTTTCGTGTAATGTTTAATTACATGCGATTTTAGTCAACACTTCAGGAGTGTGTCGGCCAACCATCAGAACACAAATGAGCCTTATCTCGGTTCTTGTTATAGTATATATAATATTTATATAACAATGTATTAATTTGTGTGGCCTAGCATTCCAAACCTCGGTATAAAAACTATCCTCATAGCCAACATATAACATTTTCTACAGCCAATCAAATTCCTCTGTAGGATATGTTTGATTCCTTTCAAATTTTCGATTCAATCTTTTTGAAATAGTAAATCAGACCGATATATTTGAATTGATCTAAAAATATATATTGAGTGTAAAGAATACGATAAACTCATGTTACCTGGTGGTGGAACCTTATTTGTGTAGTGTGTGAGGGTGTCGGAAGGGGGGGGGAGCACAATAAATAGGGACTTGCTTCACACCTCTAAAACAGGCATGTCACACTCGCGGCCCATGGACCTTAAAATAAACCATCATGCAATACGAACCGGTTTCTTTTTATAAACCTCAAGAAAATACATTTAGGAATGTGATGTTTTATAATGTGACATGATTTGGGGAAAACTGACATGTGAAGTTGGTGTACCGATTCGTTAGGTATATTCTTTCTTTGACATGGACCAATCCCAAAAAATATTAGAATTGGCGCACCAAATATGTGTGATGTTTGGCAACACATACGTTTGTTAACAGTTGTAGTCTCGCATGAAATGAAACTAAATACACGAGAGGTATCAGTTCACGTACACACATTTGTCAACTTATTATGAAATTGACTTTGGAATCTGGAACAAGATTTAAATACCGACATTGTCGGAAATAAAAGATTTCAAAATATCGATTAAAAGTATTTAGTGTTAGTATTATTATTTTATATAGGGTACCTACTCTCTTCTTTTTGTAACAATAAGATGGATTTTTTTACTAGAATTAATGAAAATATATTTAAAAAATTAATGTAGCCTCCTTAATATTTTTAGTGTTCAATGGAGCCCTCGTGATCCAACGAGATCGACACGCTTGTCTAGAAGATGTTTTGAGAATTCCTCACCTTGATTTTTTTTTTTTTTTATTAGACGCCAATAGAAGCTATTTTAAGTGGTCTACTACGGCAAATTTTTGAAAAATGAATCTATCTATAAACCATTTTGAGTTTGATTTAAGGCAATTTTTTAGCTTCATATTCGATAGTATCAGAGGATTGTACGTATTACATGCATTGTGTGTATTTTATTTATTGTTGTATTAATGTGTGTATTGAATGTATCGATATGTATATGTTACTATCCAAACCCGATTTCCAGAATAAACTAATCGGACCAGGGTAAATTGATACATCCTGCTGCTTATGAGATAAACCGATATAGCCTGATGTTTTTAGGCAGTTCTAGCTTTCATTATTCTTAATCCATACGATGAACTGACCTTGGACCGTTTTCATCATTCACAGTTCACACGAAAATGTTGTCAGCTAACCTAACCAAACTTAACCTAACCTAAGCCTGGTTTGGCCTAATAAATGTGTAGGCTATACTAATTAATCCTATAAACTAGGCCAAAATTTCAGGTTTAACGAACTTAGACTAGGCTAAAGTAGGACATCCTGAATCTCTTAGGATCCATAAATTCGGTCTAATCCGATCTAGCTTGGCCTGAAATCAGATTTGGACGGTAACATATATGGTATGTATGTTTTGTATGAATTGTATATGCAAGTAATTAATTTGTACTGAATTAATATTTATTCTGTTCTAAGAAACAAAAGTTATTATAAATCCTCTGATACGGCGATGATAATTACATCTCACAATTTGTATCATCTTGTTCCCAAAGGTATTGTAATCTATATGGAAGATAAATATGTCAATCAATCTATCATAAAACATACAGCTCGAGCTTCCAAGTAGAGATGTTCGATGTTTCACAAACTTTTAATTATTTTTATTAAAGATAGATAAAAACAAATTTGTGTGTGGAGGATTAAAATAAATTAATATTATTAATTCATCTAGTTGCGTGGTTCTTTAGACTTTATTTTAGTTTTTTTTTTGTGTTATCATTGTGGTATAAATGTCAGCTCCCTCTCAACGGTTAGAGATAACTTATTAAATCTTCTTCATCTTCTTTATTCTTTATAGGCCTTTTACCTGTTCCATTACAAGGGCTCTAAAGGCTGTAACTTACGAAATGTTGGATCTAAATGTAATATTTTATGTCACCCGTAACGATGGGCACGCTGACAAAGGTGTCACTCTGGTATTGTTTGGCTTGCTGGCGATGGGGAGATTGGGATTCGAAACTCAGATGAGTGTACCTAGGTTTTTTCATACCAAATGGTTTTAAACTCTCCTTGCCCAAAAATTCGGGAACATTTCCTCTAAATTATGTCTTCCTCATCCCTGTCCTATTATTGAAATTATGGAGATGATCTGGGGAAAATAATGGCAAGGTTTTTAAAATAATTGTTCGCCTACAGTTTTCATTTGAATCACTATCGGTATACCTTTATATAATTTGTTTAGCATTGCCGATTCTAGATCACGCAGCAAGGTCAATCAGTGAGTCAGTCGCACCGGCCAAGCTCGATTCCCACGTTCTCTAATAGAGGACATAATGTACTTGAGAGGTGCAGCCATTCACACGTTTGCAGAAATGTGTGTCGGTCAAGGAGGCTTTGCAATAAAAATAAACAATAAACAGCCGATTAGCAACATTTTTGTTTTGAGTGGATAAACAACCATTTTATTATTCGTATCAGTGGCCTAATGGTCTAAGGTGTCACTCTTGAAATAGATTGGACTGCCTACGACGAGGATATTGGGGATAGAATCACCGAAGGTTGTATTAACGATGTGTAAATGTTTTCCCATGAGTCCTCTACGAAAATCCAGGTACATTTTTTTTAGATTCTACGATTCTCGTCCTTACCACTTTATTGTAAATATGTGGTTGATATAATCAAGATGTGATGTACCTTAAATAACAATTATTAAAGGTTACTATCACCCTGTTAGTAATGGTTGTGTTCAATGTTAAGTGCAGAGCTGACAAAGCTGAATATATTTTGATTAGAGCCAAACGTATAGACACAGAAAGTTTGTGATTGGCTTAGAGCTCGTAGAATCATCAAGTTTAGCTTTTGTTTGTTGGTAAACGTGAATAGCCTACAAACTAAAACAGAAAATATACTTATTATAAGAAAAGTACATTTTGTGCACCCCTGGAACGCTTAATAGTAACAAGGGAGGTTCATTAGAATGACCACGATAAACCATAAATAATATGGATGGGAATTAAAACTAATAAGATAGTTGAAAAAGGATCTACAAATGAAACTATCTCATAAGAGTATCTGTAAACAAACTAAGATGTTCAAGTGAGTTAAGTTAAGGATAATGGTTAGCCATTTATGCGATCATGTCATACACCACGAATCATACAATTATGTACTCAATTATAATTGATTAAACGCTAAGATAAGAAGAATGAATGTTATTTAATTTACGATGCATTAATATGTTACATAAGATGTGCTTTAGATTATTGATCAGTACAGGTAGCAGTCTTAACTTGACTGATTACACTATGGCCCTATCTTATTAGCTGCACCATAGTGGAATAATGCAAGGTAAGCTTGCTACCGTTCAATATAGACGGAGTGTACACAACTAAGAACACAACCATTCCCTAAGCCGGATCGGTGGTCACATTGTCTAATAATTTATAATCTTAATCCTTTTAATTAATCATTCGAAGGGGAATTTTTCAGTTATCCTCAATAACTAGTATTATAGGAATCTTTTGATAACTTATTAGTTGAAATTTTTAATCAATAAATCAAATAAAACATATTTACTTAATGTGTGACTTTCAGCCAACGTGGATGTTTGAAAGTGGGAGTCCTACAAAAATAAAGGCTTAGCGATGCATATTCAAGCAGAAGAAAGTGTTGTTAAAGAGTATTTGGTTCAAATCCCAGATGAGTATGGTAAGTGTGGTTTAAAACTTTCTTGTCATCTCTGCCGGCAACTTACAGTACTATCTTTTTAACTACCACGTACATCACGAGTCTTACAAAAGATTTAATATAGGGGGTGAAGATGACCGTGAAGCCACTGGTGGTGACAAAATACTTTATTAGCATGCACTAAGTGAGCTCGCCGGGGCCATCCGTATGTATCTATTTCAATTGAATAGGGGTTAGGACAGTATAAAATAGAGTAAATGTACCTACATTTGCGTGAGGGGAGATTGATAAACTTTTTTTTAATTCGATATACATGGCCGTGATTCGAAGCCTAATTTAACCGTCACTTTCAAACCAAACTAGATTTTGTTGACTTCTGAGTCCATTTGACCACCAATTCGTGTAAAAGTAACGGGATAGTTAGAAGAGTATTTACTCTCTAGGAGGAGATGATGAACAAAAACCAAAGGTTTATATGTTTTTATGTAATAATAAAACGTAATATTCACTTTATCAGTTCAAATTTGAGGCGAGGATTTTTAGCTTGTTGTGCGAAGACCTCACAAGACGTTGATAAGCCGAAAGCCTGAGCCAAATGATAAGACGGGTTTTACTCGGTAGCAAGAGCTTAGGCAACAGGGCTATTTATTGCACCGGGGATTACTGGCAGGGCTAAGAGTGTAATGTACCAAACACAACTTAAAACAAACTCACCAGGGATCACTGGCAGGGCTAAGAGTGTAA